>JARQWZ010002770.1:197500-202500 GCA_033150135.1 Gobio occitaniae | reverse complement strand
AAAATAAATAAATGCTAAATAAAATGAATAAATTGGTAAATCCATCCATTTTAAAACTTTAATTTATTTATCTATTTGTTTATTTATTTATTATAAAATAATTATATCATAGCAACTCTCTGGAAGATTTTTAGCATGATAATGGATATGACAATGTATTTGGTCTTGGTGGAATAGATCTGCTGCTGATGATTATTATTATTGCTGATGATTAATATTATTGCTGCTGCTGCTGATTATTATTATTAATACTGCTGATTATTATTATTATTGCTGCTGATTATTATTATTATTGCTGCTGATTATTATTATTATTGCTGCTGATTATTATTATTATTGCTGCTGCTGATTATTATTATAGCTGCTGCTGATTATTATTATTGCTGCTGATTATTATTATTATTATTATAATTATTATTATTGTTGCTGATTATTATTATTATTGCTGCTGATTATTATTATTGCTGCTGCTGCTGATTATTATTATTAATACTGCTGATTATTATTATTATTGCTGCTGATTATTATTATTATTGCTGCTGATTATTATTATTATTGCTGCTGCTGATGATTATTATTGCTGCTGCTGATTATTATTATTGCTGCTGATTATTATTATTGCTGATGATGATGATTATTATTATTGCTGATGATGATGATTATTATTATTTCTGCTGCTGATGATTATTATTGCTGCTGCTGATTATTATTATTGCTGCTGATTGTTATTATTATTATTGCTGCTGCTGATTATTATTATTATTGCTGCTGCTGATAATTACTATTGCTGCTAGTGATTATTATTATTGCTGCTGCTGCTGATTATTATTATTAATACTGCTGATTATTATTATTATTGCTGCTGATTATTATTATTATTGCTGCTGCTGATTATTATTATTGCTGCTGATTATTATTATTATTGCTGCTGCTGATGATTATTATAGCTGCTGCTGATTATTATTATTGCTGCTGATTATTATTATTATTATTATTATTGTTGCTGATTATTATTATTATTGCTGCTGATTATTATTATTGCTGCTGCTGCTGATTATTATTATTAATACTGCTGATTATTATTATTATTGCTGCTGATTATTATTATTATTGCTGCTGATTATTATTATTATTGCTGCTGCTGATGATTATTATTGCTGCTGCTGATTATTATTATTGCTGCTGATTATTATTATTATTATTGTTGCTGATTATTATTATTATTGCTGATGATGATGATTATTATTATTGCTGCTGCTGCTGATGATTATTATTGCTGCTGCTGATTATTATTATTATTGCTGCTGATTGTTATTATTATTATTGCTGCTGCTGATTATTATTAATACTGCTGCTGATTATTATTATTATTGCTGCTGCTGATAATTACTATTGCTGCTAGTGATTATTATTATCATTGCTGCTGCTGATTATTATTAATACTGCTGCTGCTTATTATTATTGCTGCTGATTATTATTATTAATACTGCTGCTGCTGATTATTTTTGCTGCTGATTATTAGTATTGCTGCTGATTATTATTATTATTATTGCTGCTGATTATTATTATTAATACTGCTGCTGCTGATTGTTATTGCTGCTGATTATTATTATTGCTGCTGCTGATTATTATTAATACTGCTGCTGCTGATTGTTATTGCTGCTGATTATTATTATTGCTGCTGCTGATTATTATTATTGCTGCTAATTATTATTATTGTTGCTGCTGCTGCTGCTGATTATTATTATTGCTGCTGCTGATTATTATTATTGCTGCTAATTATTATTATTGTTGCTGCTGCTGCTGATGATTATTATTATTGCTGCTGCTGGTTATTATTATTGCTGCTGATTATTATTATTGCTGCTAATTATTATTATTGTTGCTGCTGCTGCTGCTGATTATTATTATTGCTGCTGCTGGTTATTATTATTGCTGCTAATTATTATTATTGTTGCTGCTGCTGATTATTATTATTATTGCTGCTGCTGCTGCTGATGATTATTATTGATGCTGATTATTATTACTATTGCTGCTGCTGATTATTATTAATACTGCTGCTGATTATTATTGCTGATGATGATTATTATTATTATTATTGCTGCTGCTGCTGATTATTATTATTGCTGCTGCTGATGATGATGATCATTGCTGCTGCTGCTGATTATTATTATTGCTGCTGCTGATTATTATTATTATTGCTGCTGCTGCTGATGATGATTATTATTGCTGCAGATTATTAATATTATTGCTGCTGCTGATTATTATTAATACTGCTGCTGCTGATTATTATTATTGCTGCTGCTGCTTATTATTGCAGCTGCTGCTGCTGATTATTATTGCTGCTGATGATGATGATTATTATTATTGCTGCTGATGATTATTATTATTATTGCTGCTGCTGATTATTATTATTATTATTATTGCTGCTGCTGATTATTATTATTGCTGCTGCAGATTATTATTATTGCTGCTGATTATTATTATTATTATTGCTGCTACTGCTAATTGTTATTATTATTGCTGCTGCTGATTATTATTATTGCAGCTGATGATTATTATTATTATTATTGCTGATGATGATGATGATGATGATGAGTATTATTGCTGCTGCTGCTGCTGATGATTATTATTTCTGCTGCTGCTGATTATTATTATTGCTGCGGCTGCTGATTATTATTATTGCTGCTGATGATGATTATTATTTCTGCTGATGATGATGATTATTATTTCTGCTGATGATAATTATTATTATTTCTGCTGATTAATATTATTGCTGCTGCTGATGATTATTATTATTGCTGATGATGATGATTATTATTTCTGCTGATGATGATGATTATTATTTCTGCTGATTATTATTATTGCTGCTGCTGATTATTATTATTATTGCTGCTGTTGCTGATGATTATTATTGCTGATGATGATTATTATTATTGCTGCTGTTGCTGATGATTATTATTGCTGATGATGATGATTATTATTGCTGCTGCTGATGATTATTATTATTGCTGATGATGATGATTATTATTGTTGCTGCCGATTATTGCTGTTTTTGTAGATTATTGCTTCTGCAGATGATTATTATTTTTGCTGCTGCTGCTGCAGAGTAAGTACAGTAACTTGCTACAGCCAATACATACACAACACGTTTACATGATGAGACATGATGCTGCTGCACAAATATAGCTTATATCTTTTATCCCATAGCAGATCTATACAGGTGGAGCTGGGGAAGGTGGAGGGTTTTAGATGAACTCTGAAAGCACACTGCAAACTAGTAACCAGCCATTTATATGTTGAGCAGCACGCTCATTGGCTGCAGATCCAACATGGACCAATCAGCTTACACTTATTTTTACAAAATTGTATGTTTTCAGTGTAGTTTTTTGTGCAACATGTGCTTCATTCCTAATGGCTGCTGGGTTGAGATGTGAAATAAATAACATATGTTCATAAATACACATTTAAGCCAACCATGCCAGTTTCATATAGAGTCACAACATCAATCGAAACAAAGCCGTTCTCATGGGTGTGTGGTGTGTGTGTGTGTGTGTAAGCGCTCATGTGTTTCTATGTTTGTATGCATCTGTATGAAGAGGTGAAGGGTTGTATGTTGCTGGCTGTTTGTATTAATGTGTGCATTAATGCAACATGTTTGTTTATGCATTTCTCAGGAGCTGCATTAATAGTTGAAGTAAAATAAATAGATTGTATAAACTGTTAAATATGGCAGGGGTCACTCATATTTGAATGGCTGACTGTGATATTTGTACCTTGAAGGACTCCTCATATGAGTAACAGTTTATTTTTACTTCTCTTTGGGGGGAAAAGCACTTTTCATATGACAATGCAGATATTTGACAAACTGTTTCATCTAAACTTACATATGGGAAAGATGATGTGAGATTAACATAATGACTTCAAGGTCATGACTTGGCAGTTTTGTAAGAGTTTCGTGAGGCGAGTTAAACAGGTGCTTCGTTTGTAGACGACGGGATTCATTTGAATATCCGACCATCAACCACAAAACGCAACAGATTTCTGGGAAAATGTTTGCATTTTGAGTCGTGAATAAAATAAAATAATACAATAAAATAATAAAAAAATGAAAATAAATGAATTGAAATAAAATTAAAATAAATAAAAATAAATTATTAAAATAAAATAATAAAATGAAATGAGTTGAAATTAAATTAGGAAATTAAATTTTACTTAATTAAATTAAAATAACAACATAAAATTCAATAAAATTTCAATTTAAATGAAATGTAAAAATATGATAATATAACATAACATAACATTAAATTTTATTTTAAATTAAACAATTAAATAATAAAACATAACATAATATAGCATTAAATAAAAAATAAAATAATACAAAATTAAATGAATTGAAATAAAATAAAATAAAATAAAATAAAATAAAATAAAGTAAATTAAGAAATAAAATAATTAATTTAAAAAAAGATTTAAAATGTAAATACTAAAAAAAATATATATATAACCGCATAGCATAACATTTAATACAAAATGTTTTCATTAAAATTAAATTAATAAATAAAATAACGTAACATTCAATTACATTGTATTTTATTTTAAACTGAATGAAAAATGTAAAAAATGTGTGTGTTTGAGTGTGTGTGTGTGTGTGTGTGTGTGAGAGAGAGAGAGAGAGAGAGAGAGAGAGAGAGAGAGAGAGAGAGTGTGTGTGTGTGTGTGTGTCAGAGAGAGTGTGTGTGTGGGGGCATGTTTTTGTGAAATATCAGGACACAAATGTGTATAATGACACAGGTATTACAAAAAGAGGGTGAAATATGAGGACGTTCCCCATGTCCTCACTTTTCAAAATGCTTATAAATCACAGAATGAGGTTTTTTTCACAGAAAGTGAACTGCACAGTCTCCTGTGAGGGGTAGTGTGTGTGTGTGTGTGTGTGTGTGTGTGATGGGTAGGTTTAGGGGCAGGGGCAGTGTGTGTGTGTGTGTGTGTGTGTGTGT
>JARQWZ010002770.1:192500-195000 GCA_033150135.1 Gobio occitaniae | reverse complement strand
ATTAGCATAGATGCCATTCTTCTGATGATGTCACGAGTACATCAGGTGTTATGGGAAGTGTTCCGGCAGACCAAGTTAATGCAGCCTAACAATCATTTAATTGAAAAAGTGTTTTATGTGTATGCCACAGTAAAGAGATGTGTTTTTAGTCTAGATTTAAACTGACAGAGTGTGTCTGCTTCCCGAACAATGTTAGGAAGACTGTTCCAGAGTTTTGGAGCTAAATAGGAAAAGGATCGACCGCCTGCAGTTGATTTGGATATTCTCGGTATGATCAACTGGCCAGAGTTTAGAGAGCGCAGTAGACGTGATGGAGTATAATATGTTAAGAGCTCGCTCAAGTATTGGGGAGCTAAACCATTTAGTGCTTTGTAAGTAATAAGCAAGATTTTAAAATGTATGCGATGTTTAAAGGGTTAGTTCACCCAAAAATGAAAATTCTGTCATTTTGGACCAGCTGGAGTTTATTTATTGAGCAGGGCAACCACCCAGTAGAGCATTACAATAATCTAATCTTGAGTCATAAACGCATGAACTATTCAGCATTTTGCATTGAGAGCATGTGCCGTAATTTAGATATATTTGTAAGATGGTAGAATACAATTTTACAGATGCTAGAAACGTGGCTTTCAAACGAAAGATTGGTATCAAAGAGCACACCCAGGTTCCTCACTGACCACGAGGACTTGACAGAACAGCCATCAAGTGTTAGACAGTATTCTAGGCTACTACTTGTGGAGCTTTTTTGTCCAATAATTAAAAATTCATTTTTTTCTGAATTGAGTTGCAGGAAATTACCGGTCATCCAATGTTTTATATCAGCTGTGCATTCCGTTAATCTTGTGAATTGGTAAGTTTCTTCAGGGCGTGAAGAAATATAGAGCTGAGTATCGTCAGCATAACAATGAAAACTAACGCCATGCTTCCTAATGATATCTCCCAGTGGTAGCATGTACAGGGTGAAGAGTAGCGGTCCTAGCACTGAGCCTTGTGGTACTCCATACTGAACTTGCGATCGGTGTGACATATCTTCATTTACTGCTACAAACTGATAACGGTCACATAGGTATGATTTCAACCATGACAAAGCAATTCCACTAATACCTACATAATTTTCGAGTCTATTCAAAAGAATGTTGTGGTCGATAGTTTCAAATGCAGCGCTAAGATCGAGTAACACTAATAGAGAGATACAGCCACGATCGGATGATAAGAGCAAATCATTTGTAACTCTGATGAGAGCAGTCTCAGTGCTATGATACGGTCTAAATCCTGACTGGAAATCCTCACAGATACCATTTCTTTCTAAAAAGGAACATAATTGTGAAGACACTGCCTTTTCAAGTATTTTTGACAGAAAGGGTAGATTTGAGATTGGTCTATAATTGACTAAATCTGTAGGATCAAGTTGCGTTTGAAGTGGTTTAATAATAGCCAACTTAAAAGTTTTCGGTACATATCCTAATGACAAAGATTAATTAATGATATTAAGAAGAAGATCTGGTAGCATCTCTTTTAATAGCCTAGTCTGTACAGGGTCAAGCATACATGTTGTTGACTTTGATGATTTAACGAGTTTAGCCAATTCTCCTAATATTATCAATCTTACATGTAAAGAAGTTCGTAAAGTCATTACTGCTGTGCTGTTTACAAACATCAGAAGCTTTATTTTTGGTTAATTTAGCCACTGTATCAAATAAATACCTAGGGTTGTGTTTGTTTTCTTCCAAGAGAGTTGAGAAATAAGCAGATCTAGCAGTTTTTACGGCCTTTCTGTATGTGATCATGTGCTCTTTCCACGAATTACGAAATACCTCTAGTTTTGTTTTATTCCAGCTGCGCTCCATTTTTCTGGCTGCTGTTTTAAGGGCCCGGGTGTGCTCGTTGTACCACGGCGTTGGACTATTTTCTTTAATCTTCTTTAAGCGCAGAGGAGCAACTGTGTCTAAAGTACTGGAAAAGAGAGAGTCAATAGTTTCTGTTGCAACATCGAGTTCTTCTATACTATCTGGGATACTGAGGAGATGATACTGATGAGGAAGATTATTTAAAAAGCAATCTTTAGTAGCGGCAGTGATTGTCCTGCCATTTTTGAAGCGAGGGGGCGGCTTTGCAACCTTAGCTAAATTAAGTATACATGATACTAGGTAATGATCTGAGATGTCATCGCTCTGCTGCAGAATTTCAACGGTATCAACATTTATTCCATGTGACAGTATTAGGTCTAAAGTATGATTATGGCGATGAGGCCTAACTCCAATAGAGTTTAGAATGTCTTTAAATGCTAATCCCAATCCGTCTTTTTCGTTGTCTACATGGATATTAAAATCACCAACAATTAGTACTTTATCTACGGCCAGTACTAACTCTGAAGGAAAATCAGCACATTCTTTGATAAAGTCTGTATTATGCCCTGGTGGCCTGTAAACAGTAGCTAACACAAATTATAAACAGGGTTTATCATGTACACTACATAACGTTACATAAAGCACCAAAACTT
>JARQWZ010002770.1:122500-187500 GCA_033150135.1 Gobio occitaniae | reverse complement strand
AAAAATAAAATAAAAAAAAATAAAATAATATAAAATAATTAAATTAAATTAAATTAAATTAAATTAAATTAAATTAAATTAAATTAAATTAAATTAAATTAAATTAAATTAAATTAATAATTTAAAAATAAATTAAATTAAAATAAATTAAAAATAAATTAAACAAAACAATAACATGACATAACATGACACAATAAATAAAAAAATAAATTAAAAAAAAAAATAAAAAAAAATAAAAAAAAATAAAATAAAATAAAAATAATTAATAAAATAATTAATACAAAATATATATAAAAAAATAAATAAAATAATTAATAAAATAAATAAAAATAAATAAAATAATAATAATTTAAAAATAAATTAAATTTAAATAAATTTAAAATAAATTAAACAAAATAATAACATGACATGCAATTAAATAAATGTTTTATTTAAAATTAATTCAAATTATAAAAATGTATTAAATAGTAATAACATAAAATTAAATAACATTTTATTTAAAATTATTTTGATATTTAATTTTTTTTTTTTTTTTTAAATAAATTCAAATTAAATTCAAATTAAATTCAAATTAAATTCAAATTAAATTCAAATAAATTCAAAATTAAATAAAATAATAACAACATACAATTAAACACAATTTTATTTAAAATAAATTTAATTCAAATAATTTTATTAAATTATTATACAAATTGTATTAAATAATTATTAAAATTTTATTTTATTAAATTATTTTGATATTTAAAAAAAAAGTTAAATAAAATAAAATAAAAAATGAAATGAATTGAAAATAAATTAAAACTGTAATTCAATTAAATACTTAATTAAATAATATAACACAACATAAAATTAAATTAATTATTTTAAAAAAATAATAATAATAAAATAACATAAAATTAAATTAAATTGTATTAAATTAAAAAAATATAATTAAAAATAAGAACATTAGCCCCTAATATAGCGAACACCTTTAGGGCTGCTGTTTACTCAGGCATCAGACGTGTTGAGCTCATGAGTGTTGATGATGTGTTGGTCAGGCCTGGGCTCTGTTTAAGGGGAAGTACCGTGAGGGAATAGATAAACCGGATCCTCCCACCTGGAAAACACGTCTCAGGTGTGCGTTGAACAAGAGCAGCGACTTCGAGGAGGTCCTGGGCCGGAGTCAGCTGGACGTGTCCGAGCCGTTCAAAGTTTACCGGGTTATTCCTGAGGGAACCAAACGAGGTAAACACTCACACACAAGCAGGGGTATTAGGGATCGACCCATATGGATTTTTTAGTCCCGATACCGATTTTTTTTCATCAGCCTTAGCCGATGAGCGATACAGGCTGCCGATATACTTGAGCCGATATTTGGAGCCGATACTGCTTTTGCTCCCTCAATTTACAACATAAAAATGACACAATGATCATGATGATAACAATTTAAAATTTACAATTTAAAAAAGGAACATTTATTGAACTAAAAATTTTTTTTTGAACAAATAGTAAAAACAGGTGAGGTAGAACAAGAAAAAAAAGAGTTCAGTGTTGAAAATAAATTCTGAAAATAAATATATATTATATATATTAAGTGAAGTGCACCTACACTCCAAAAAATGCTGGGTTAAAAATAACCCAAGTTGGGTTGAATATGGACTAACCCAGCAATTAGATTAGATTAATTTATTTGTAAGGGAACAATGCAATTTCATAAAAACACATGAACAAACATGAGTAAAAAAGCCAGAATTAGCCAAAAGGCTATTTTTCATCTGTAGTCCCCTGGCCAAGATGTTAAAAGAGCAAAAATATGACACTAATATACATAATTGGGTTGTTTTGACCCAGCGGTTGGGTTAAATGTTTGCTTAAAACAACCCAATTGATGGGTTAGTCCATTTTCAACCCAACTTGGGTTATTTTTAACCCAGCATGTTTTAGAGTGTAGGTGCACTTCACTTAATCTCTTGTTGAGCAACACCAGCGGTAATTCAGGAGAAAATCTCCCAATGCTCCACGTGAAACTTCAGTCTTTCCACCTTTTACCATCGCGTCAATTCTCAATTGATTTTGATTAATATGCGCGAGGGAGAGCGAGAGAGTCTGAAGACGGTGAGAGCTGCCCTGTGGACGCCTGTCTGGAAATAATGCAGGGGAAATAATATCGGCGAACGCAGAAGCCTTGTATCAGCCGATACACGTAAAAATCGCAAATATCGGCCGATATATCGGTCTAACACTAATGGGTATACATCTGACTATTCGCCCTCTCACATAAACATTTCTCTTATATTTCAGGACCAAAACCATACGAGAAAGTTTCCTCAAGCTCGGGTCTCCATAACTACCCGTTTTATCCCTCATATCCGCCTGTGGAGGGTCAGGTAACACGAGCAACTGAATCTGCCCATGATAACATGAAGGAGAGATGAACAGGTAGGGCTGTGATCTGTTTCTACGGCTGTCTCTCTGTGCAGGTGTGTAACTTCCTGTCTGCGGCTGACCGTGGCTGGAGGGACTTCCTGTGTGAGCAGAACTCACTGTCAGACGTCCACTTCAGCCAGAACTTGCGCTGGGACGCTGGTATTTACTGTGTGTGTGTGTGTGGTTATTTGTTTGTTAAATATAATGTCATTATTTGTGATGTGTGTGTGTGTGTGTGTGTGTGTGTCCAGGGTACCAGATAAGTGGATCTTTTTACAACTGTAACACATCTGACTCACCTCCCTCACCCTTCACCCTGGAGACCAGCATCAGACCAGCAGAGGCCATGGCAATATCAGGTACACACACTCCCTAGCAACAGCCTAGAAACCACTTAAAACACTGTAGAAACCATTGTAGAAACACCTTAACAATTGCCTAGCAACAGCCTAGCAACTACCTACAAAAGCCCCAGTAATCATTTTGAACATCTTAGCAACTGCATAGCAACACCCGAACAACTACCTATAAATGCCCCAGTAACCACTTAGAACATTTTAGCAACCACCTAGCAACAGCCTAGCAACTACCTATAAATGCCCCAGTTACCACTTAGAACATCTTAGCAACAGCCTAGCAACAGCCTAACAACTATCTACAAATGCCTCAGTAACCACTTAGAATATCTTAGCAACTGCCTAGCAACACCCTAACAACTATCTACAAATGCCCCAGTAAACCACTTAGAACATTTTAGCAACCACCTAGCAACACCCTAACAACTACCTACAAATGCCTCAGTAACCACTTAGAATATCTTAGCAACTGCCTAGCAACACCCTAACAACTATCTACAAATGCCCCAGTAACCACTTAGAACATTTTAGCAAACCACCTAGCAACAGCCTAGCAACTACCTATAAATGCCCCAGTTACCACTTAGAACACATTAGCAACAGCCTAGCAACTACCTACAAATGCCCCAATAACCACTTAGAACAATCTTTGCAACAGCCTAGCAACAGCCTAGAAAACTACCTACAAATGCCCCAGTTACCACTTAGAACATCTCAGCAACTGCCTACAACACCCTAACAACTACCTACAAATGCCCCAGCAACCACTTAGAACACCTTAGCAACCACCTAGCAACAGCCTAGCAACTACCTATAAATGCCATATCACCCTGTAGCCCAAGACTGGTTTCCCACTAAAGCTAAGCAGGGCTGAGCCTGGTTAGTACCTGGATGGGAGACCAACTGGGAAATCTAGGGAGCTGCTGGTAGAGGTGTTACTGAGCTCACCCTGTGGTCTGTGTGTGTCCTAACACCCCAGTGTATTGATGGGGACACTATACTGTGACAAGCACCGTCCTTCGGATGAGACGTTAAACCGAGATCCTGACTCTCTGTGGTCATTAAAAATCCCAGGATGCCCATTGATAAAGAGTAGGGGTGTAACCCCGGCATCATGGCCAAATTTGCCCATTGGCCCCTGTCCATCATGGCCTCCTAATCATCCCCATATACATACATATATATATATATACGATTGGCTTCATCACTCTGTCTCCTCTCCACCAATCAGCTGGTGTGTGGTGGGCGTACTGGCGCAATATGGCTGCCGTCGCATCATCAGGTGGTGCTGCACATTGGTGGTGGATGAGGAGATTCCCCCCTTCTATGTAAAGCGCTTTGAGTGCCTAGAAAAGCACTATATAAATGTAACAAATTATTATTATTATTATTAAATGCCCCAAAAACCACTTAGAACATCTTAGCAACAGCCTAGCAACTACCTACAAATGCCCCAGTTATCACTTAGAACATCTCAGCAACTGCCTACAGCACCCTAACAACTACCTACAAATGCCCCAGTAACCACTTAGAACAACTTAGCAACCACCTAGCAACAGTCTATCAACAACCTACAAATGCCCTAGTAAAAACTTAGAGTATCTTAGCAACCGCCTAGCAACTACATGCAAATGCCCCAGTAACCACTTAGAAAATCTTGTCAACCACCTAGCAACTACCTACAAATGCCCCAGTTACCACTTAGAACATCTCAGCAACTGCCTAGCAACAGCCTAGCAACTACCTACAAATGCCCCAGTAACCACTTAGAAAATCTTGTCAACCACCTAGCAACAGCCTAGCAACTACCTACAAATGCCCTAGTAAACACTTAGAGTATCTTAGCAACCGCCTAGCAACTACATGCAAATGCCCCAGTAACCACTTAGAAAATCTTGTCAACCACCTAGCAACAGCCTAGCAACTATCTACAAATGCCCCAGTTACCACTTAAAACATCTCAGCAACTGCCTAGCAACACCATAACAACTACCTACAAATGCCCCAGTAAACCACTTAGACAATCTTGTCAACCACCTAGCAACAGCCTAGCAACTACCTACAAATGCCCCAGTTACCACTTAGAACATCTCAGCAACTGCCTAACAACACCATAACAACTACCTACAAATGCCCCAGTAACCACTTAGAAAATCTTGTCAACCACCTAGCAACAGCCTAGCAACTACCTACAAATGCCCTAGTAAACACTTAGAGTATCTTAGCAACCGCCTAGCAACTACATGCAAATGCTCCAGTAACCACTAAGAAAATCTTGGCAACCACCTAGCAACAGCCTAACAACTACCTACAAATGCCCCAGTTACCACTTAGAACATCTCAGCAACTGCCTAGCAACAGCCTAGCAACTACCTACAAATGCCCCAGTTACCACTTAGAATATCTCAGCAACTGCCTAGCAACACCCTAACAACTACCTACAAATGCCCCAGTTACCTCTTAGAAAATCTCAGCAACTGCTTAGCAACACCTTAACAACTACCTACAACTGCCCCAGTAACCACTTAGAAAATCTTGTCAACCACCTAGCAACAGCCTAGCAACAACCTACAAATGCCCCAGTTACCTCTTAGAACATCTCAGCAACTGCTTAGCAACACCTTAACAACTACCTACAACTGCCCCAGTAACCACTTAGAAAATCTTGTCAACCGCCTAGCAACAACCTAGCAACTACCTACAAATGCCCCAGTTACCTCTTAGAACATCTCAGCAACTGCTTAGCAACACCTTAACAACTACCTACAACTGCCCCAGTAACCACGTAGAAAATCTTGTCAACCGCCTAGCAACAGCCTAGCAACAACCTAGCAACTACCTACAAATGCCCCAGTTACCTCTTAGAACATCTCAGCAACTGCTTAGCAACACCTTAACAACTACCTACAACTGCCCCAGTAACCACTTAGAAAATCTTGTCAACCGCCTAGCAACAACCTAGCAACTACCTACAAATGCCCCAGTTACCTCTTAGAACATCTCAGCAACTGCTTAGCAACACCTTAACAACTACATGCAAATGCCCCAGTAACCACTTAGAACATCTTAGCAACAGCCTAGCAACACCCTAACAACTACCTACAACTGCCCTAGTTATATGTTTTTTATTGGAGCACAGTACTGAGTAGTTTTGTGGAGTTGTGTTGTTGATCTGTGAGTGTCTTCAGACCCGCGTCTGCAGGTGATGGTGTTCAGCGGTGAGACTCTGGTGGCTGATGTCACTGTGACGGGCGCTGAGGGCTGTCGACTGGCTCCTCATGACGATAACTGGAGCTCCAGCGGCCCGGGCGGCCCAGAGCTGGTTCCTCTTCCTCAGGCGGAGCGAGGGGCGCTGGAGGGGGGCGTTCTGCTGTGGATGATGCCCGATGGCCTGTACGCCCGGAGCTTCTGCCAGAGCCAGGTCTACTGCGACGGGACACACACAAACCTGAGCGCCAAACTCTGTAAACTAGAGAGAGAGCAGGCCAGCAGAGTCCTGGACACACAGCTCTTCCTCACAGGTTAGCACCAGCTACCACCAGTGTTTCACCATCTTTACACCCTAACAACTACCTACAAATTACCCAGTAACCACTTAGAACATCTTAGCAACCGCCTAGCAACTAGCTACAAATGCCACAGTAACCACTTAGAATATCTTAACAACGCCTAGCAACAGCCTAACAACTATCTACAAATGCCCCAGTAACCACTTAGAACATTTTAGCAACCAACTAGCAAAACAGCTTAGCAACTACATATAAACACCCCAGTTACCACTTAGAACACCTTAGCAACAGCCTTTCAACACCCTAACAACTACGTACAAATGCCCCAGTAACCACTTAGAACATCTTAGCAACAGCCTAGCAACTACCTATAAATACCCCAGTTACCACTTAGAACACCTTAGCAACAGCCTAACAACTGCCTACAAATGCCCCAGTAACCACTTAGAACATCTTAGCAACCACCTAGCAACAGCCTAGCAACTACCTATAAATGCTCCAGTTACCACTTAGAACACTTTAGCAACAGCCTAACAACTGCCTACAAATGCCCCAGTAACCACTTAGAACATCTTAGCAACAGCCTAGCAACAGCCTAGCAACTACCTATAAATGCCCCAGTTACCACTGGAGCTTCTGCCAGAGCCAGGTCTACTGCAACGGGACACACACAAACCTGAGCAACAAACTCTGTAAACTAGAGAGAGAGCAGGCCAGCAGAGTCCTGGACACACAGCTCTTCCTCACAGGTTAGCACCAGCAACAATCACCAGGCCTCGCAACAGACCAGGCCTCCCCTTTCACTAAACAGGGGCTCGAGGCAAAAATGCAACCAAAATGAATAAAAAAAATGCTTCAAAAACCAATGTATGGTGCCAAAAAGTTCTTGTTTTTAATATTTTTTTTAGCAAATATCACACAAGCAAAAGTGATATTGGTTTTATACAGCAGTTACAATAAGATATACAAACAATAAGTTAATAGGCTATTAGTATTGACAACAAACGCCCCAGTAAACACTTATATCATCTTAGCAACTGCCTAGCAACAGCCTAGCAACTACCTATAAATGCCCCAGTAGCCACTTAGAACATCTTAGTGACGCCTAGCAACAGCCTAGCAACTACCTACAAATGCCTCAGTAACCACTTAGAACATCTTAGCAACTGCCTAGCAACTACCTTCAAAAGCCCCAGTAACCACTTAGAACATCTTAGTAACCGCCTAGCAACAGCCTAGCAACTATCTACAAATGCCCCAGTAGCCACTTAGAACATCTTAGTAACCGCCTAGCAACAGCCTAGCAACTACCTACAAATGCCCCAGTTACAACTTCGATCATCTTAGCAACAGCCTAGCAACTATCTACAAATGCCCCAGTAGCCACTTAGAACATCTTAGTAACCGCCTAGCAACAGCCTAGCAACTACCTACAAAAGCCCCAGTAGCCACTTAGAACATCTTAGTAACCGCCTAGCAACAGCCTAGCAACTACCTACAAAAGCCCCAGTAACCACTTAGAACATCTTAGTAACCGCCTAGCAACAGCCTAGCAACTATCTACAAATGCCCCAGTAGCCACTTAGAACATCTTAGTAACCGCCTAGCAACAGCCTAGCAACTACCTACAAATGCCCCAGTTACAACTTTGATCATCTTAGCAACAGCCTAGCAACTATCTACAAATGCCCCAGTAGCCACTTAGAACATCTTAGTAACCGCCTAGCAACAGCCTAGCAACTATCTACAAATGCCCCAGTAGCCACTTAGAACATCTTAGTAACCGCCTAGCAACAGCCTAGCAACTACCTACACATGCCCCAGTTACAACTTCGATCATCTTAGCAACAGCCTAGCAACTATCTACAAATGCCCCAGTAGCCACTTAGAACATTTCAGTAACCGCCTAGCAACAGCCTAGCAACTACCTACAAAAGCCCCAGTAACCACTTAGAACATTTTAGTATCCGCCTATCAACAGCCTAGCAACTATCAACAAATGCCACAGTAGCCACTTAGAACATCTTAGTAACGCCTAGCAACAGCCTAGCAACTACCTACAAATGCCCCAGTAACCACTTAGAACATCTTAGTAACCGCCTAGCAACAGCCTAGCAACTACCTACAAATGCCCCAGTAACCACTTAGAACATCTTAGTAACCGCCTAGCAACAGCCTAGCAACTACCTACAAATGCCCAAGTAGCCACTTAGAACATCTTAGTAACCACCTAGCAACAGCCTAACAACTGCCTACAAATGCCCCAGTAGCCACTTAGAACATCTTAGTAACCGCCTAGCAACAGCCTAGCAACTACCTACAAATGCCCCAGTAACCACTTAGAACATCTTAGTAACCGCCTAGCAACAGCCTAGCAACTACCTAAAAATGCCCCAATCACCACTTAGATCATCCTAGTAACAGCCTAGCAACAGCCTAGCAACTACCTACAAATGCCCCAGTAACCACTTAGAACATTTTAGCAACAGCCTAGCAACTGTCTACAAATGCCCCAGTAGCCACTAAGAACATCTTAGCCACCGCCTAGCAACAGCCTAGCAACTATCTACAAATGCCCCAGTAACCACTTAGAACATCTTAGCAACTGCCTAGCAACAGCCTAACAACTACCTACAAATGCCTCAGTAACCACTTAGAACATCTTAGCAACCACCTAACAACAACCTATAAATGCCCTAGTTACCACTTAGAACATCTTAGCAACTGCCTAGCAAACACCCTAAAAACTACCTACAAATGCCCCAGTAGCCACTTAGAACATTTTAGTAAAGCCTAGCAACAGCCTAGCAACTACCTACAAAAGCCACTTAGAACATCTTAGTAAAGCCTAGCAACAGCCTAGCAACAACCTACAAATGCCCCAGTTACAACTTAGATCATCTTAGCAACCACCTAGCAACTATCTACAAATGCCCCAGTAACCACTTAGAACATCTTAGTAACCGCCTAGCAACAGCCTAGCAACTACCTACAAATGCCGCAGTAACCATTAAGAACATCTTAGTTACACCTAGCAACAGCCTAGCAACTAGAACATCTTAGTAAAGCCTAGCAACTACCTACAAATGCCCCAGTAACCATTTAGAACATCTTAGTAACCACCTAGCAACAGCCTAACAACTACCTACAAATGCCCCAGTTACCACTTAGAACATCTTAGCAACTACCTAGCAACTACCTAGCAACTACCTAGCAACACCATAACAACTACCTATAAATGCCCCAGTTACCACTTAGAACATCTTAGCAACTGCCTAGCAACACCCTAACAACTATCAACAAATGCCCCAGTAGCCACTTAGAACATCTTAGTAAAGCCTAGCAACAGCCTAACAACTGCCTACAAATGCCCCAGTAACCACTTAGAACATCTTAGCAACTGCCTAGCAACAGCCTAGCAACTACCTACAAATGCCCCAGTTACAACTTAGATAATCTTAGCAACAGCCTAGCTATTGTGACGTACATCAGAATTAAATCGCTTCTCAAACAAGAACAAATGTAGGGCGGGGCTTGATTTTGTCTGTGGGGAGTGGATTGGATGGTTGTGGTTTGCGTTTGGTGTATCTGATGTGAGTGACAGGTGGCCCCGCCCTCATCATCAGAGAAGAGATGTCGTTATTCTGATTCAAGATTACGAGAGTGCATGAATTTAATCGACAAATCATGTATAATAAATACTACAATATTCCATAACAAAGTAAGAATTGCCCATTTTGATTTCATGGTGACTTTAAACGTTCTATTCTCTCTCTCTCTCTCTCAGAACTCCAGGGTTATGTCCTGCACGCACGCCCTCCTCCGCGCTTCCACATCCAGCTGTTCTTTGAGTGCTGTGACCCCTCCGCAGACAAGAGACCCCTGACCGTTCAGGTAGTGACCTTTGACCTCTCCTGAACTAATGCGCAATGTCAAAACACAGCTCACTTCTCCTGTCCTACAGGTGGAGCCGCTGTTCGCCCGGCAACTGCTGCTCCTCCTCCAGCAGGGCGGCGTGAATTACATGAGAAGCACCTATGAACTTTCACCTTTGACCCCCGAGCAGGTTTACGCCCATCAAGATTTCCCTGCCACCAACGGACACCAGACGCATGGCAACTTCCTACAAGAGTGACCCCGCAGGAGCTACAAGGCGTTTCTAGATTTGACTGTGTATTGGCAAAGTAAAATATTTTTAATTGATAATATTAATAACCCCAAAAAATACATATAGCCATGTAGCAACTTAATGCATTAATACAAAGTGTGTCACGACTTTTTACAGGTCCTCCAAAACAAAAATACATAATAAATTAAAACTATAATATTATATTAAATATATTTTATATACACTATATCGCCAATAAAGTGTTGTGTCAGCTCTAACAGCTTCAGCTAGAGATGGGCGTATCGATATGAAGTATCGCCCATCACATTTTAACCAGGTGTAAACAAAAATATATTCTAATAAGTTGCAATTAAGGCATATTGAATGTTAAAATACTTTTCAAATATAATGTTCAGTGGGTATCTTTACCCATTTTACTCTTAGTAATTTTAATAATTTAATACATTTAATAATTAAAAAGTTCAGTTTAAAGTATCGTATCGTATCGTATCGTATCGATATCGTTATCGTTATCGTTGCTACTGGCCTTGAAAGTATCGGTATCGTATCAGTATCGGTATCTTATCGGTATCGTTGATACAGGCCTTGAAAGTATCGGTATCGATATCGTTGATACTGGCCTTGAAAGTATCGGTATCGTATCGGTATTGATATCTTTGATACTGGCCTTGAAAGTATCGGTATCGTATCGGTATCGATATCGTTGATACTGGCCTTGAAAGTATCGGTATAGTATCGGTATTAATATCGATATCGTTGATATGGGCCTTGAAAGTATCGGTATCATATCGGTATCGATATCGTTGATACTGGCCTTGAAAGTATCGGTATCGTATCGGTATCGATATCGTTGATACTGGCCTTGAAAGTATCGGTATCGGTATCGATATCGTTGATACTGGCCTTGAAAGTATCGGTATCGTATCGGTATCGATATCGTTGATACTGGCCTTGAAAGTATCGGTATCGTATCGAAAACAAAATAAGTGGTATCGCCCATCCCTAGCTTCAGCTCTTCTGGGAAGGCTTTCCTCAAGGTTTAGGAGTGTGTTTATGGGGATTCTTCTAGAAGCGCATTTGTGATGTTGCAGATGTTGCACCTTAAGTATAATTTTCCTTTAAGTTCGCCCTTATGTTTCCCTTAAACCTAAGGGTGTTGCAGAAAAAAACCCTTAAATGAACACTCCACTTTTTTTGAAAATAGGCTCATTTTACAAGTCCCCTAGAGTTAAATAGTTTTACCGTTTTTGAATCCATTCAGCTGATCTTTGTATCTGGCGGTAGCACTTTTAGCATAGCTTAGCATACATAATTGATTCTGATCAGTCCATTAGCATCTCATTCAAAAAATGACCAAAGACACTTTCAATATTTTTCCTATTTAAAACTTGACTCTTCTACAGTTACATCGTGTGCTAAGACCAGCTGAAAATGAAAAGTTGCGATTTTCTACACCTATATGGCTAGGAACTACGTTCTCATTCCTGCGTAATAGTCGCGGATCTTCGCGGCCGTACCATGGCTGCAGCGGCGCAATGATTGGTTGGTATTCTGTGAAACATGGTGGTAGTTACACCTTCGACTTACTATCACAGCCCTTTACAACACACAGAACCATGGCTAATCACAGCTAAATCAACAACACAGTTTGTCTGCTGCAAGCCTGAAACTTTCTCTGCAACAACACGAACTTAGTGCCGGTCACATTGAAAGTTACCTAGCTGGGCTACTTTCAGGCGCTGTAATATCATTGCCATGGTACGGCCGCGAAGATCCGCGACTATTACTCAGGAATGAGAAAGTAGTTCCTAGCCATATATGTGTAGAAAATCGCAACTTTTCATTTTCAGTTGCTCTTAGCACACGATGTAACTGTAGAAGAGTCAAGTTTTAAATAGGAAAAATATTGAAAGTGTCTTTGGTCATTTTTTGAATGAGATGCTAATGGACTGATCAGAATCAATGATGTATGCTAAGCTATGCTAAAAGTGCTACCGCCAGATACAAAGATCGACTGAATGGATTCAAAAACGGTAAAACTCAACTATTTAACTCTAGGGGACTTGTAAAATGAGCCTATTTTCAAAAATTTATTTAATTTAAAGTAATGAAGATTTTTTTTAATGGTTTTAGTGAACTATTATACTTTATTGAATTTGCGACAAATACTGATCTTTCCTCTTGACTATGAATTAAATGGGAAATAAATTACAAACAGTTTATTGTGTAACGAATATATAATGCGTGACCTTCAATTATAAACAAGCTCGAAATACACTGGGACTCTTATTTTGAAATGTCTGCCCCTTACTATTGCAGTTGCAGCAGGAGCTCATTCAAGTTCAGATGAGGAGATAAAATATGTGTTGTTACAACCGTCTAAAACATATTACTATATAAACATCGTAAAGTTAACATTGTCATTATTCATCAGCATTAGTTCATAAACACTGGTCTGGCATAAATGTGTGTTATTGATTGATTGAGCCGCTCTGGAGCTGGATTGGAGTGTGTGAGCCGTGTTTTCCAGCGGTTAGATCAGCATCTGTTACTCAGGACATCAGTTCTGACTCGATCTCTTCCCTAATCGACCCTCACTAACATTTTCGTCTCGTTTTTATTTGTTGATGAAAATGACAGTTGATTTTCGTCATAGTTTTTGTCATCCAACACAAGTTTTTATTTAGTTATCGTCTCGTATTCGTCAGTGAAAAAAGGTTGTTGACGAAAATTATTTGTCAATGAAATTACCACTGCATCCCACGCTTTGGTGATGTAAGGCTTGGATGAGCTGCTCGGCCATGGAAACCCATTCCATGAAGCTCTACACACTGTTCTTGAGCTCATCTGAAGGCCACAGAAGTTTGGAGGTCTGGAGCTCTTGGCTCTGCAGAAAGTTGGCGACTTCTGTGACCCTCAGCATGTGCAGGCCCCGCTCTGTGACCCTCAGCATGCGCTGACCCCGCTCTGTGACCCTCAGCATGCGCTGACCCCGCTCTGTGACCCTCAGCATGCGCTGACCCCGCTCTGTGACCCTCAGTATGTGCTGACCCCGCTCTGTGACCCTCAGCATGCGCTGACCCCGCTCTGTGACCCTCAGCATGTGCTGACCCCGCTCTGTGACCCTCAGCATGTGCTGACCCCGCTCTGTGACCCTCAGCATGCGCTGACCCCGCTCTGTGACCCTCAGCATGTGCTGACCCCGCTCTGTGACCCTCAGCATGCGTGGACCCCGCTCTGTGACCCTCAGCATGTGCTGACCCCGCTCTGTGACCCTCAGCATGTGCTGACCCCGCTCTGTGACCCTCAGCATGTGCTGACCCAGCTCTGTGACCCTCAGCATGTGCTGACCCCGCTCTGTGACCCTCAGCATGTGCTGACCCCGCTCTGTGACCCTCAGCATGTGCTGACCCCGCTCTGTGACCCTCAGCATGTGCTGACCCCGCTCTGTGACCCTCAGCATGTGCTGACCCCGCTCTGTGACCCTCAGCATGCGCTGACCCCGCTCTGTGACCCTCAGCATGCGCTGACCACGCTCTGTGACCCTCAGCATGTGCTGACCCCGCTCTGTGACCCTCAGCATGCGTGGACCCCGCTCTGTGACCCTCAGCATGTGCTGACCCCGCTCTGTGACCCTCAGCATGTGCTGACCCCGCTCTGTGACCCTCAGCATGTGCTGACCCCGCTCTGTGACCCTCAGCATGTGCTGACCCCGCTCTGTGACCCTCAGCATGTGCTGACCCAGCTCTGTGACCCTCAGCATGTGCTGACCCCGCTCTGTGACCCTCAGCATGTGCTGACCCAGCTCTGTGACCCTCAGCATGTGCTGACCCCGCTCTGTGACCCTCAGCATGTGCTGACCCAGCTCTGTGACCCTCAGCATGTGCTGACCCCGCTCTGTGACCCTCAGCATGCGCTGACCCAGCTCTGTGACCCTCAGCATGTGCTGACCCCGCTCTGTGACCCTCAGCATGCGCTGACCCCGCTCTGGGATTGAGTTGCTGTTGTTCCCAATCGCTTCCACTTTGTTATAACACCACTAACAGTTGAGCGTGGAATATTGAGTATAATATTTGGCCTTATTGCACAGGTGTCCACCGATCACGGTTCTCTGAGCTCCTGAGAGCGGCCCATTCTATCACTAATGTGTGTAGAAGCAAACACACACACACACACACACACACACACACACACACACACACACACACACACACACACACACACACACACGCTCCTGAGAGCGGCCCATTCTCTCACTAATGTGTGTAGAAGCGTCTGCAGGCCTAGAGCTGGAGTTACACACCTGTGGGGATTACACACCATGAAGGGATTGAACACCTGAACTCGGATTTGGAGGGGCGTCCCGATACTTTTGGCAATATAGTGTATATTTTTTTAAATATTACTCTGAAAATCAATGACATTTCTGTTGCTGTCTGATTAATAATGTTTATATTTTTGTGCTTTGTGTGTAATTTTCTCTGCTTGCACTGTTTTTATGTTCTGTGATTCAAGAGCATCTCAGGGACAAAATCTGTTTAAAATGAATGTTTTTTTTTCTGTTATTGTGAATGAAATAATATCCACATACTGCAGTATATACTGTAAATGGCACAATACAATAATAAAAGGTATGTGAAACTATATATTATGCAATGATAAACATTTCAGTAACACTTCACCATAACTGTATATGTTAATAAATGCTGTTAAACATACATTGACGCCTTTTTTCGTATCATATATTTTAGTAATTATTATTTAGGTATCATTCGAAAGCTTACGAACTCAAAATTCCTCCTGTGAAAACCGTTTTGAAATCGGACGTTGTGTTACCATGGAAACGATACTCTAAATTCTTCTACCGGGCTCCTCCCCCTAGTGGGCGGTGTCATGTTTCATATAACAATATTTATTACTTTATAATCAAAATCTTTTCTAATCTTGACAAAACACATATCGTCGGAAAGGTCTGAGTCTCAAGGTTCCATATTTGGTGACCATTTTGTGATGGAAGTGATATTTGGACAGAAATTTACAGGAAAATGCATCAAAATTGTGAATGTGGATGACACCTGGTGGCTATTTTTGGTATAGCGCCTAAACAAAATCTCATGGGACTTTTATTTTGGTGATATCAACTTCAAATTTGGAACACAACTTGGTTCGACATATGGCTTTGATTTTATATTAGTTTTAAAGTAAAACATTGTTTTGTAAAATATATATTTTATATTTAAATACAAAATATTTAAGTATTTTTCATATACAGTAAATTTAAACTTCCATAACTTTTTCATACTTTCATATTTTGGACGTTGCTCTGATTTTCACAAAAATTAAACCAGATCCTCTTCAGACAGTGCTGACAAAAAGTAATGGAATTCAAGTTGATTCGTCAAATCATTTTCGATAAACGCGTGAACAAATTTTACGTAGCGGTTGTGAAAATACACTTAAGGCTATATCTCCGCAACGCTTGATCGTATTCAAACCAAACTTGGTACATGTCATCACAAGTATAACCTGAGGCAACATGCAGCGTTTCGGCACAGCGCCACCTACTGGTCCGGAGATACGGAAAATTGCTATTTTTGCTTATAACTTCTGAATTGTTTATCCAAAAATCATAGATTCGGGACGTCATGCCAAGTCGACTGAGATCCAATTTGACCATATCAGCCATTTTGGCTGTCGGGCATTTTAAATTATGTGCTAAAATGCTGTATTTTATGAACCCATGAACAGATTGTTATGAAACTCAGTATGGGTCATCAGCACAATGCCCTAAAGGAGCCTGAGAAGTTTTGGAACAGCGCCACCTAGTGGATAATTTTTTGCCAAAAGCTTATAACTTTGGGTGTGGTTGACTTATTTT
This sequence comes from Gobio occitaniae, assembly GCA_033150135.1. Lineage (NCBI taxonomy): Eukaryota > Metazoa > Chordata > Actinopteri > Cypriniformes > Gobionidae > Gobio > Gobio occitaniae. The sequence continues at coordinate 171,222 of JARQWZ010002770.1, read as the reverse complement.
CATGGGAGTAACTTTTTTTGTCTCCTGAATCCTTGCCGAGTCCAACGATACCAGACATGCCAGGTTTCTGCGTATGGTTTGTGCAGCGTTGTAATTTAGCGCTTATAAAATGTTAGCTGATAACTTCGAAACCGCTAGTCCGATCGAGACGAAACCAGCGTCAGAAGTTCAGGAACATAGGTCGATAGCGAAACGCTAATACACAAATGTCAAAATATTGATAGTAAGGGGGAGTAAAATCCAATCAAAGTCAGGTGTCAGTCATTCTTTATGTGTTTTTTCATATAAATGTCTATAACTCCAAAACGAAATGAGATATTTCCACCAAAATTGGCACACACATGTATGGGCTCACTCCGAGGACACATACAAAAAATGGTAGGATTGTGCCACTTGGTGGCGCTATAATAGAACAAAACATGAAATTCTCATAGACTATAATGCATTTTTCAGCCTTTTTGCCTAAAATCATCTTAAAATGCCCTTGATTGCTCATTGTAGCAGTTAATCTGACACTCCCAGCCATGTTGTCATGTCTTATTGGCTTATTCGCGCTTGGCCCCGGTATTGCTGCTTGCAGCTATATTTGTAAATTGTTACCATTTCAAACATTTATAGCATACAGTATGTCCTGTGTCCAGTTATGCAAGCATTAAATATGAAATGTTTGGTCTAACGGTCAGTTAAAGCAAGAGTCATTTATTTCTTTATTTATTGCATTTATTTGGTTCACTTTAAAACACAGAAATGCACAATAAATATGACATTCACTGGCTACCATACACAACCACACAGTGTTTGAAATTTAGACACTTTATACTTGTAAACTTTTTTTCCCTCTACATGGAGCACGTAATGGTTTTGGAATGGATAGGGTTAGTAAATGCCCACAGATGCTGTCTAGTAGTGAAATGATCTCAACCAATCAGACCTCCGACAACAGCAAAGGAGGCCGAGCAGAACGCCCGTTCCAAAGATGAACTCAATCGTGCCACGCCGTCACGGGAAGTGACATCGTCAGTCAGTGATTGCATACACAAACCCACAGTGAAGTGGAGAACCTGATTTGCTAGAAACTGAAGCTAGTGAAAATAGTGTTGGGAAAATAATACTGGCATCTCTTCAATTCAAGTGCTTCCCTTTTAAATGAACTAAAAATATCACAAAACAGTAAAACAATCATCACGTAGGAGTATGATTACACAATGTCACGTTCAATATAAAAAAAACAATATAAAATACCGGCGAACAAGGGAAATAAAACGCTTTGGTCAAAAAAATTATAATTCGTGGTACACATTGGCAGGAGGACGCATCAAACCGCCACACTAAATATTTTCTTAACTTGAGCAACTGGCCACCGAATACTTCCCGAGTATATCATACACAGTCCAGAAAACGATTTCTCTCCGTTCACGCACACATACACGTGTTTATATATTGGTTATATTTCAGCAGGAGAACGTCTCTAGTGGACATTGCATGCTGGGATGGCTGAGAGTGGCTCTGTACTCTTGACGCTCAGACCAGGAGAAAACAAGTAAAACCACATCTGGATTTGCACAAACCGGACCGAGCAGCCTCGTACAGTACGGGATAAAGCGGCGATGCCCATCATGTCTTCGCGTGTCATGCCGTGAGCTGGGCCAAGCGTGTCTCACAGTGTGTGTGGGTACATAAGCGTGTCTATGTCTGCGTGCAGCGCTCATTCGAAGGCCCACACCTCGAGGTTCTGGATGGTGAAGTCCTGTTTGGAGGACAGTGGCAGGTTATTGAAGGTGGAGCACTTGGAGGTGGTGCCGTGGTAAAGGTCAGCGTCCAGCCACAGGCCCAGACGACCCCTAGAAAGCGGACAGTTGAGCGTTAAACATGAGGTGATGAGACGGTAGGGGTGTAACGATACATCGTGATATATCGCGATATAAAACGATATGCAGTGTTGGGGAAAGTTACATTGAAAAGTAATTAGGGTTGGGTATCGTTTGGGTTTTTTTCGATTCCAGTGCCAAACCGATACTTTTAAAACGATACCGGTGCCTAAACGGTGCCTGAACCGATACTTTTTTTTTTTTTAAAAGGCCACAAAACAAGGTGGATAACATTAAATGGCTTTTTATTTATTTATTTATTATTTAAATTGAACCATTTATTAAAAGTTTAATGTATACTTAAATGTATGAATATAAATAAATACAAAACAATTTACTTATTTACAAATTATAATTGACTTATTTACAAATTCACAGTAAAACCTAAGCCACCTAACCCAACTACAGGCCTAATATAACTCTAAATAACAGTTACAGTAATAACAGCAGTCGTCTGTGTTCTTGCTCTGCTACTAACCAGCTTCCAGCTTCCGCTTTATTTTGAAATATGATCATATTTTCTGGCTAAATATTTTAGAACGCATCGCTTTAATGTTTCCATGGCGACGCGTCATGTTTCTCACATGACACACAGCAGCCGCAATAGCGCTGAAAGCTCAGCTGTATCGGGTTTATTTCGTTTTTTCTTTTTATTCAAAATATTCACAAACTTCTTAACTGTGTCACGAACTATCTGATGTTCAAATGTGTGAGTGAATGTGTGTTAGTTGATCTATAAAGCGCAATGGGCGGCGCCATGTTAGTTTGGGCCTCAGAATCGGATCTGTCGGATTTACAACACTTGAGTTCATTCTCGTCTCACGAAATACATGAAAGTAAGTGACCAGTGAACTGGAAGAAGAATAGAGTAAACTATATAGTTACTACATAATGTGCATGTATCTGACGTGAATAAAACACGTAACGTTAGTCAAATTATAACCGTCTGAAAGGATTGTCATTGCCGCTTTCATAGACATCAGTGTGTGTTTTTTGCTAGTAACGTTAGCCTACTTATGAGCATTTAAATGTCTGAAACACTGAAATAAACATGATGTGGTTGAAAACACTGAATAGTTGTCATGAGATGTGGTTGAAAACACTGAATAGTTGTCATGAGATGTGGTTGAAAACACTGAATAGTTGTCATGAGATGTGGTTGAAAACACTGAATAGTTGTCATGAGATGTGGTTGAAAACACTGAATAGTTGTCATGAGATGTGGTTGAAAACACTGAATAGATGTCATGAGATGTGGTTGAAAACACTGAATAGTTGTCATGAGATGTGGTTGAAAACACTGAATAGTTGTCATGAGATGTGGTTGAAAACACTGAATAGTTGTCATGAGATGTGGTTGAAAACACTGAATAGTTGTCATGAGATGTGGTTGAAAACACTGAATAGATGTCATGAGATGTGGTTGAAAACACTGAATAGTTGTCATGAGATGTGGTTGAAAACACTGAATAGTTGTCATGAGATGTGGTTGAAAACACTGAATAGTTGTCATGAGATGTGGTTGAAAACACTGAATAGTTGTCATGAGTTGTGATGTGACGAGCGCTGAGCATCTGTCTCTGGCTCGGCCAAAGAGCGAAAGCACGTTTGAATTTTGGCACCGAAATGAGGAACCGAAATCTGCGTTCTGATTCGGTCCAGTACATACCGGTTATATAAGTACCGGTGCCATATTGGCACCGGATTTCGGTACCCAACCCTAAAAGTAATGCATTACAATATTGCGTTACTCCCTTAAAAAGTAACTAATTGAGTTACTTAGTTACTTTTTAAGAAAAGTAATGCGTTACGTTACTTTTGCGTTACTTTTTCTTACCTGGGCTGGGCTTGTTTTTTTGTTTTGTTTAAAAAAAGTTTATTTTTTGTGCAAATGTAAAGACCTCTTCATACCAAAATTGAAATAATAAGCCTCAGGCTGAGGGAATTCTGGCCATTCTGGATATTGGAAGAATAGGTTTTACCAATAAAACTTTTCGTTTTTCGTTCAGAGATAGAAAAATGAATAAACAGTTTGAATATTCGATTTCTACACGTGGGCGGGAATTATACGCCCCTTTCTGCTGATTGGTCGTTCAAATCGACTGAACGAATGATACACAGATTATATTTGCTCATGGTTTAGCTGAATCATCAAAGGTCAATAAAGGTAGATTAAATTCATAATAAAATTGTCTTTTATTTAACATTTATATATTTGAGGTTTGCATAGTATTCTGATTTTGCATTTGACTGATTTTATTCCTTTTGAGGAGGACAGAATCTGTATTGTGCAAGTGAGATGAATAAATGCTCACATTTAGTCTGGAACTACAATAACACATTTACACACACACCTCTGCACTTACTCTCGATTTTTCTCAACATGGGGACAGGAGAGCTGTCAGTCAAATAAATGTGAAAAAGTTACGCAGATATTTTGTTGTACATTTGAAAAGTAATGCATTACTTTACTAGTTACTTGAAAAAGTAATCTGATTACGTAACTCAAGTTACTTGTAATGCGTTAGCCCCAACACTGACGATATGTATCGTTTATGGATATGATTTGCGATATCGAGTTGTTTTATCCAAGGCTCAACTTGCTGTAGTCGGCCTGTTTATAGGGCAGGGCTCCAGACAAAAATATAACTTAAGGAGCCATTGGCTCCTATAAGGGAAAGAGTTAAGCGGCAAATTATTTTTCAAGTGCCACAAAAGAATAAACGCATTTTAATTTTCCATGTGCAATTATATGGGCGGTGCTGAATTTCATTTTTAGCTCCTTCCATTCTTTCTCATTAAAGGACAACTCCGGTGAAAAATGAACATGGGGTAATTAACACATGGTTACCGAGTAGATCGTTCTCTGGGATGCGTTTTCATGTAAATCGAATGTAAAGAGTTTTATCTCTAAAAACAGATTAGCTTATAACACTAGTATATGGGGCACAGAATAAGTCAAATTAAATCGCTAGTTAATACCACTAACAAGGCTCAAAATAGCCTCACACTAACATGGTAGCATAATGAGGCTCCCTACATGCAAACCGAAGCATTGAGAACTGTGTAAGTGTACAAACAGTTTAATAAGAAGATACTTTATACATTAGCATATACAGACAGGAGCCATCTTGGAAAACAGTCTCGACGAGTCGTCTCATTTTATTACGTCAACACACAACAAGAATGGTCGCCAATGGCGATCTCAGCAAAAATATCACTTGCAAATTAATATTTTGGGTCGTTTTAGTCACAGTCTGGAGCCCTGTAAGGTATAATTCACCCAAACACAAATTTACAAATGTACCACAAATTTAACTCTGTCATCATATGCTCACAATCACGTCTTTTTCGTTTAACTTCCAAACACAAATGCAGATATTCTCTATGAAACTCTTCTGTCCCTCCATTTTAAAGTCCATTCCTCTCAAACTTAAAAGATTCCAAAAATGTCATAAAGGCATCGTAAAAGAACTAATCGAGTGCCTAATCCAAATCCAAGTCTTCTGAAGACATTATATGATGGATATATTTAACACGACGCGCATACTGTAGTAAACACAGACGTTCAAATGATTGCGTGATGCGTGAAAACAACATGAGAGTGAGTAAACGCAGAATTAAAATTCTTGGATGAGCTAAACATTTACAGTTTGAGAGCGGCCATTTTGCGATTAGAACTGTGATTGATTGCATTGATCATCTGAAGCTCACACGTGGAACGGCCCTCTTCAAAGTCAAAGCGCAAGCATCATTTAAATCACCAGATCACATTTAATTTTAGTAGTATGATTATTCAAAGCATTTTAGATGGTTTATTTTTATATGTATAGTGCATTAATAAAGGCGGGACATTGAAAGTGCGAGTAATGTGTGAGGGAAAAAAAAAAAAGTATGTTCATCATTACACTAAACGACTATATATAATGTTGAATATAATGTATAATAATGCAATGGGGGAATATGGGTGGGTCCTGATAATAATACACTAACAATATTTTAATAATAATAATTTAAAAAAAAAGTAAAAAAAAACCCTCTTTATTTTGGCTTAAAATATCGGGATAAATACCGTATCGTGAGTTCTGTATCGCGATTTATATCGAATCGTGACACGAGTGTATCGTTACACCCTAATGTACGGCATGTTAGCGTGTTTCTGAACTCACCCTCCTCCGCCGATCTGAAGAGAATCCGTGTTTCCTTTCACAAAGTAGGAGTTTTCACCCGTCCAGCGGTACACCTGAAGATAAAGCACGTCGAGTGTCGTTATTTAGACAAAGCATGAATGGCACTTGAATGTTTTTTTGAAGGCCAGTTTGAATTACTTTGATTTTCAGTTTGAAAGAATTTAGAAATTATGTGCTATGTGGTTGCTAGGCAACTGATAAGGGGTTCTGTGTGGTTGCTAGGGACCTCTGAGAGGTTGCTGAGCTGTTTCAAGATGGTTGCTAGGGAGCGGAACTTGCTAGGGTAACGGATTACTAAGCAGCTGCTAACATTTTCAGAGTGGTTGCAAGAGCATTGGTTAATGGTTGCTATTGTTCTCAGAGCGGTTTCTAGGGTGTTGTTAGGGAGTTGTTTATGTGTTCTGGGTGTTTAAATTGATTTCTAAGGAGCTCTGAGGGGTTGCTAGACTTTTGCAAGATTGTTGCTGAAGAGTTGGTGGGTTAGTAAGCAGTTGCTAACATTTTCCGAGTGGTTGCAAGGGTATTGCTTAATGGTTGCTGTTGTTCTCAGAGTGGTTTCTAGGGTGTTGCTAGGGACCTCTGAGAGGTTGCTAGGCTGCTGCAAGATTGTTGCTAGGGAGCTGATTGATAACTGGTTACTAAGCAGTTGCTAACATTTGGTTGCAAGGGCATTAATAAATGATAGCTTTTGTTCTCTGAGTGGTTTCTAGGGTGTTGCTAGGGAGTTCTAGGGTGTTGCTAGGGTGTTCTAGGTTTTTATAATTGATTTCTATAGAGCTCTGAGAGGTTGCGAGGAAGATTCAAGATTGTTGGTGGATTGCTGCTTACTAAGCAGAGTTGCTGTTAACACTTTTTTTTGTCTGGTTGCTAGGGCATTTTTGGACAGGTGGTTTCTGAGTGGTTGCTATGCAGATTCTCGGGTGTTCTGGGCGTTTGAACTTAGGGGAGCTTTGAGAGGATGCTAGGGAGTTCTGGTAAGTTGCTTGTTACTAATTGGTTGCTACAATTTGTGGTTGCAGCTAGTGGTTGCTAGGGCATTACTTACCATTTCTAGAGTGTTGCTAGGCAGTTGCTAAGGTGATTGCTCATGTGTTCTGATTGGTTGCCAGGACATTGACAAACAGTTGCTAAGATGTTCTCAGTGGTAACTAAGGCATTGCTATGTGGTTGCCAAAGTTCTTGAGTGGTTTCTAAGGTGTTGCTAGGCAGTTACTAAGGTGTTCTGGGTGGTTGCCTGGTGGTTTCAAAGGTGTTCTGATTGTTTGCCAGGACACTGCCAAACAGTTGCTAAGATGTTCTCAGTGGTTGCCAATGTTCCTGAGTGGTTTCTAGGGTGTTGCTAGGCAGTTGCTTAGGTGTTCTGGGTGGTTGCCTGGTGGGTTTAAAGCTGTTCTGATTGGTTGCCAGGACAATGCCAAACAGTTGCAAAGAAGTTCTCAGTGGAAGCTAAGGCATTGCTATGTGGTTGCCAATGTTCTCTGAGTGGTTTCTAGGGTGTTGCTAGGCAGTTACTAAGGTGTTCTGGGTGGTTTCCTGGAGGTTTCAAAGGTGTTCTGATTGTTTGCCAGGACACTGCCAAACAGTTGCTAAGATGTTCTCAGTGGTTGCCAATGTTCCTGAGTGGTTTCTAGGGTGTTGCTAGGCAGTTGCTTAGGTGTTCTGGGTGGTTGCCTGGCGGTTTTAAAGCTGTTCTGATTGGTTGCCAGGACATTGGCAAACAGTTGCTAAGATGTTCTCAGTGGTAGCTAGGGCATACCTATGTGGTTGCCAATGTTCTCTGAGTGGTTTCTAAGGTGTTGCTAGGCAGTTACTAAGGTGTTCTGGGAGGTTGCCTGGCGGTTTCAAAGGTGTTCTGATTGTTTGCCAGGACATTGCCAAACAGTTGCTAAGATATTCTCAGTGGTTGCCAATGTTCCTGAGTGGTTTCTAGGGTGTTGCTAGGCAGTTACTTGGGTATTCTGGGTGGTTGCCTGGCGGTTTTAAAGCTGTTCTGATTGGTTGCCAGGACATTGGCAAACAGTTGCTAAGATGTTCTCAGTGGTAGCTAGGACATACCTATGTGGTTGCCAATGTTCTCTGAGTGGTTTCTAGGGTGTTGCTAGGCAGTTACTAAGGTGTTCTGGGAGGTTGCCTGGCGGTTTCAAAGGTGTTTTGATTGTTTGCCAGGACATTGCCAAACAGTTGCTAAGATATTCTCAGTGGTTGCCAATGTTCCTGAGTGGTTTCTAGGGTGTTGCTAGGCAGCTACTTAGGTATTCTGGGTGGTTGCCTGGCGGTTTTAAAGCCGTTCAGATTGGTTGCCAGGAAAATGCCAAACAGTTGTCAAGATGTTCTGAGTGGAAGCTAAGGCATTGCTATGTGGTTGCCAATGTTCCTGAGTGGTTTCTAGGGTGTTGCTAGGCAACTGCTTAGGTGTTCTGGGTGGTTGCCTGGCGGTTTTAAAGCTGTTCTGATTGGTTGCCAGGACATTGCCAAACAGTTGCTTAGATGTTCTGAGTGGTAGCTAAGGCATTGCTATATGGTTGCGGAGTTGCTGTGGTTTCTAGGGTGTTGCTAGGCAGCTGTTTTGAATGGTTTCTAAGGTTGCTATGCTATGTGGCGCTTGCAAGGACATTTTTCCTGAAAAATCAATGTAGGAACACACCTTTATCTCCGGGCAGAAGCTGTAGAGGAAGGTCTCTCCCGTCCCATAACAGTGCTCACTCACTCGGAAAGGGTGAGTGGAAAACGCTCCAAATATCTGCAGGAGAAAATGACGAGTTTTTCAAACACAACACCATTTTCACCGGCTTTACGCCGACAGCGGTCACAGTAGTGTGTGTACCTGGTTGTCCATGTCTTTGATGACCATCAGCACAGGAGAGTCCAGCTCCATCAGGTTCCTGTACAGGGTTTTCAGGCTGGTTCCGTGTACGACTGTACTGTAGACCAGGCGCCACGGATAACCCTGAACACGTGCCGGCAAACGAGTGGACAACTGCAGAGAACAGCGTCAAACTAGTCACAATGATCACCACTTTTCACTTATCGTGATCCCAAACAAATCCCAATGGATCGTTCATGCGTCTGTAGTTGAAATAGCAAATAAAGGAGACCTTCTCAATGTGCGTGTCCTCCAGGAGAGCGCTGGGGTCCAACAGCACAGGAAGAAGATCTAGAGGTTCCTCGTCCTCAAAGCCGAAGCTCTGGCGTCTCATGGCCTCATTAATCGTGATGATCTAGAAAACAAACACGGATTTCTCAAACAGGGTTGAATGCTTGAATCTGATTGGTTCACGAACATTCTAAGGTGTGCAATTACTGGTTACTAAGCAGTTGCTAACATTTTCTGAGTGGTTGCAAGGGCATTACTTAATGGTTGCTATTGATCTCAGAGTGGTTTCTAGGGTGTTGCTAAGGAACTCTGAGAGGTTGCTAAGCTGTTTCAAGATGGTTGCTAGGGAGCTGGTGGGTTACTGGTTATTAAGCAGTTGCTAACATTTTCTGAGTGGTTGCAAGGGCATTGCTTAATGGTTGCTATTGTTTTCGGAGCAGTTTCTAGGGTGTTGCTAAGGAACTCTGAGAGGTTGCTAAGCTGTTTCAAGATGTTTGCTAGGGAGCTGGTGGGTTACTGGTTACTAAGCAGTTGCTAACATTTTCTGAGTGGTTGCAAGGGCATTACTTAATGGTTGCTATTGTTCTCAGAGTGGTTTCTAGGGTGTTGCTAGGTGAGTTGTTAAGGTGTTCTGGGTGTTTGAATTGATTTCTAATTACTTCTGATAGGTTTGTTGCAAAATTGTTGCTAAGGAGCTGGTCGTTACTGGTTACTAAGCTCTAAGTGGCTTATAGAGTGTTGCTAGGGAGCTGTTAAGGTGTTCTGGGTGTTTGAGTTGATTTCTAAGGAGCTCTGAGAGGTTGTTGCAAGATTGTTGCTAAGGAGCTGGTGGGTTACTGGCTACTAAGCTCTGAGTGGTTTCTAGGGTGTTGCTAGGGAGTTGTTAAGGTGTTCTGGGTGTTTGAATTGATTTCTAAGGAGCTCTGAGAAGTTGTTGCAAGATTGTTGCTTTGGAGCTGGTGGGTTACTGGTTACTAAGCACTGAGTGGTTTCTAGGGTGTTGCTAGGGAGTTATTAAGGTGTTCTATGGGTTTGAATTGAGCTAAGGAGCTCTGTGAGGCTGTTGCAAAATTGTTGCTAAGGAGATGGTGGTTTTTGGGTAACTAAGCAATTGCTAACATTTTCACAGTGGTTGCAAGGGCATTACTTAATGGTTGCTATTGTTCTCAGAGTGGTTTCTATGGTGTTGCTAGGGAGTTGTTAAGGTGTTCTATGTGTTTGAATTGATTTCTAAGGAGCTCTGAGAGGCTGTTGCAAAATTGTTGCTAAGGAGCTGGTGGTTTTTGGGTAACTAAGCAGTTGCTAACATTTTCTAAGTGGTTGCAAGGGCATTACCAAATGGTTGCTATTGTTCTCAGAGTGGTTTCTAGGGTGTTGCTAGGGAGTTGTTAAGGTGTTCTGGGTGTTTGAATCGATTTCTAATGAGCTCTGAGAGGTTTGTTACAAGATTGTTAATAAGGAGCTGGTGGGTTACTGGTTACTAAGCTCTGAATGGTTTATAGGGTGTTGCTAGGGAGTTGTTAAGGTGTTCTAGATGTTTGGATTGATTTCTAATGAGCTCTGAGAGGTTTGTTGCAAGATTGTTGCTAAGGAGCTGGTGGGTTACTGGTTACTAAGCTCTGAATGGTTTCTAGGGTGTTGCTAGGGAGTTGTTAAGGTGTTCTAGATGTTTGGATTGATTTCTAATGAGCTCTGAGAGGTTTGTTGCAAGATTGTTGCTAAGGAGCTGGTGGGTTACTGGGTACTAAGCTCTGAGTGGCTTCTAGGGTGTTGCTAGGGAGTTGTTAAGGTGTTCTGGGTGTTTGAATCGATTTCTAAGGAGCTCTGAGCGGTTTGTTGCAAGATTGTTGCTAAGGAGCTGGTGGGTTACTGGTTACTCTGAGTGGTTTCTAGGGTGTTGCTAGGGAGTTGTTAAGGTGTTCTTGGTGTTTGGATTGATCTCTAAGGAGGTCCGAGCGGTTTCTAGGCTGTTGCAAAATTGTTCGACAACAGCAAAAGAACCAAAACCCACAACGACACTGAACAAGCAAATAAATATAGTGAACAATAGTATAAAAACAACAAATTATTTCAATGTTTTTTTGCTACAAAATTACGTTTTATTATGTGAGGAAAGCACATACTCTCTTTGTTCCTGACACACACACACACACTCCCACAGAAACGTGTTGTCGCTGCTCTGATGACTTTATCAGTGAAATAGTTTAGCATCTGAAAAGCTACATGACCTTTCTCACTAGCGAGGGAATAACGGCGCTGTTCTTGAAGCAGATAAACTTACAGTTTCACTATTAGAGACACTAGAGCCGAACACTGCCTCATTCACACACACACACTCTCTCTCTCTAATAACTTCATTAGTCTGCTATCAGTGGATCAGGCCTCCGTTACGAGCTCTAAAAGGCATGGGATGACATGCGTAAGAAACTAGTCCCACACACAAGAGCGTTTTAAAGGGTTAGTTCACCCAAAAATGAAAATTCTGTCATTAATTACTTACCCTCATGTGGTTGGACACCCGTCAGACCTCCGTTCATCTTCAGACACAAATGAAGATATTTTAGTGTAAATCTGATGCTCTGAAAGGCCTCCATTGGCTCAATGCACTTTACACTCTCAAGACCCTTAAAAGGCACTAAAGACGTGCTCATTCGACTCAGTGATTCGTAACGCTTCAAAACGCTGAGTCGACTCACTGATTCATAACGCTTCGAAGCTTCATGAGGCCTTGTTTTGAAATCGTCATCACTATGCAAGTCGTTATTTAGGGTTTTTTTGCGCACAAAAACTATTCTCGTCTTCATAAAGTTATTGTAGAGCCGCTGTAGTGAGATGGACTTTGTAACGACGTCTTTAGTGTCTTTTAAGGGTCTTGAGAGTGTAAAGTTGAGCCAATGGAGGCCTTTCAGAGCATCAGCTTTACACTAAAATATCTTCATTTGTGTCTGAAGATGAACGGAGGTCTGACGGGTGTCCAACGACATGAGGGTCAGTAATTAATGACAGAATTTTCATTTTTGGGTGAACTAACCCTTTAAGGTCAAAAACCTGACAAACGTCTTGAAATACAACATCTGAGAAAAGTCTTGAGGAGTTGTGAGCAGAGTATAAGCGGAATAATTGATGTTTGTGTATTATTTTCTAATAATTCAACGGCACATTGTCAATTACTCCACACTTGCTGTATGTGTTTCTCTCACGTGTCCTGGAGAACGTAAAGTGTATTTCTCACCTCCCAGCTGCGAGGAACCGGGTCACTGAAGAAGTTGTCGATCATAGTGAGCTCGTCTTTCTCCACGACCACGAAGCCCTGCTCCTGAGCATCCTTCCCGTAAGCATCTGGAGACCACTGGATGAAGAACGAGTACAGGTGGTCCACTCTAGAGGAGACGGCAGGAAGATTCGGTTACGAACACACTCATATTAAACACTTCAGGGGCCAGTTGCATAAACTTAGCCATTATGTTTAGACTGTGTCTTAAAGGGTTAGTTCACCCAAAAATGTAAATTCTGTCATTAATTCCTCACCCTCATGTGGTTGGACACCCGTCAGACCTCCGTTCATCTTCAGACACAAATGAAGATATTTTAGTGTAAATCTGATGCTCTGAAAGGCCTCCATTGGCTCAACTTTACACTCTCAAGACCCTTAAAAGACACTAAAGACGTCGTTACAAAGTCCATCTCACTACAGCGGCTCTACAATAACTTTATGAATCAGCGAGAATATTTTTTGTGTGCAAAAAAAACCCTAAATAACGACTTACATAGTGATGATGATTTCAAAACACGGCCTCATGAAGCTTCCAAGCGTTATGAATCAGTGAGTCGATTCAGCGGTTTGAAGCATTATGAATCAATGAGCCGAATGATGATTCGGAACGCGTGTCAAACCGCCAAACTGCTGAAATTTGGCGATTCAAACTGCTCATTCAACTCACTGATTCATAACGCTTCAAACCGCTGAGTCGACTCACTGATTCATAACGCTTCAAACCGCTGAGTCGACTCACTGATTCATAATGCTTGGTAGCTTCATGATGCCGTGTTTTGAAATCATCATTACTATGTACGTCGTTATTTAGGGTTTTTTTGCACACAAAAACTATTCTCGTCGCTTCATAAAGTTATTGTAGAACCACTGTAGTGAGATGGACTTTGTAACGACGTCTTTAGTGTCTTTTAAGGGTCTTGAGAGTGAAAAGTGCATTAGGCCAATGGCCTTTCAGAGCATCAGATTTACACTAAAATATCTTCATTTGTGTCTGAAGATGAACGGAGGTCTGACGGGTGTCCAACCACATGAGGGTGAGGAATTAATGACACAATTTACATTTTTGGGTGAACTAACCCTTTTAGAACTAATTTGACACAATAGCAATTAGTCATTTACTTATTAGTCTTACTTTTCTGATTCAAATTAGACCAATCTAACTTTTTATGTAACTGACTTTTAAAAGTTAAGAACAGTATTGAAGAAAAAAATAGATGACTAACTTTTAAGACTAGTCTAAGCAGTTTATGCAACTGGCCCCAGATCTGCAGCATATTTAGATTTTTTTAGAGAATTGGGCATGTCTGAATTTAAAAGACTCACATACCCACATACATTGGAGTAAATTGATAAAAATGGTCTAATTTTACACAAAACACTCTAAATTTTAACACAGGGGTGGAATATTGCATATATTATATTGCATTTATTCACAATTTTATGATAAACATATATAAAAAGTAGGGCTGTCAAAAGATTAATCGCGATTAATCGCATCCAAAATAAAAGTTTGTGTTTACATAATATATGTGTGTGTACTCTGTTAATTATTATTTATATATAAATACACACACATTCATGTATATATTTAAGAAATATTTGCATGTATATACATTTATATAATCTATAATATATATAAATATAAATGTTTTATATATAAAAATAATATTTTTTTCTTAAATATATACATGCTTGTGTGTGTATTTATATATAAATAATAATTAACAGAGTACACACACATATATTATGTAAAAACAAACTTTTATTTTGGATGCGATTAATCGCGATTAATCTTTTGACAGCCCTAATAAAAAGTAATATTTTGATTTATTTTTTAATTAATTTGTTATTTGAAAATCTATCATTTTTAATCTGTTTGGTCTTCTTCCCTTCAGAAAGTTTCTGTGGATTCCACTAGGTGTCAGTAAACGGGAAAAATTATTTTCTTGATATCTCCTTCCAAAAAAAAGTTATTGAGATTAATCTGTGCAAACTATCTAATAACTCCTCCTCATCTGCATTGATTTTCCATAGCCGCTGGGAAATCGAAAAGAAGGCTCCGCCTCCTCAAATTTGTAAAGGGAGATCTCGGGCTCTGATTGGTCTAGAAGCATGATCGACATGTCTATAGAGAGCTGAGATACTCAGCTTTTTTGACATATGATGCAATACGTGATGACGTCATCAAAAATCGCGGCTAACAAAGACGATCAAAACTAAGGATAATAAGAGTATTGATCGTTTTGATCTGGACATCTGTGACATATCACAGTGTGGTTTGCTCATGCTCGCTCACACACACGTGATAATGGTCTCATTTTGAAGAAAACAACCTAAGGAACGAGCAGATATAGCGTTTGAGGCTATTAGCTCCACAACACGTTACTGACCGGAACAGGAATATGACTCATGTGTTCGCTTGTTCAAAGGAGTCATTTCCATCTTCGTGATTCTTTTTATAATAACGTTACTGTAAAGTGTTGGATCGGTGAGATAAACTGCACAGTGATATTCTTGAGGTTAAGAGCTTTCATTTGATATACGACTTGTCTATTTTTGGTGAGATTGTGTGATATAAATATGAAATTTAATATTATTCATATGATTTTCTCAAGGGGGGGTCAAATTCAGACCTTATTATCTTTTTCTATGTAACATAAATGCAAAAGTGATTGGGTTATCAAGAAAGCGGAGGTTCTGATCTTTCAAACAATACCATATATGTCGAGTTTTGTGCATCACAGGTTATAAAAAATATGAAGCAGCTCCACCATTTTCAACATAGATAATAATAATAATAATAATAATAATAATAATAATAATAATTAGGGATGCAATAATACAGTTAGTCCACGGTTCAATACACACCTCGGTTTTTAACCACGGTTTTCGGTTCGGTTCGGTTCTGATGGCTTGTCTCATCAGTTTTTTGTTATTCTATTCTTAAGCGACAGGAACAGCAAGAGGTTAAAGAGAAAAAAGACTATTTTTTAATTGCAATACTCTTTCTTTATTTTACTTAAAATAATTGAAAAACCTTACTTAAACTTAAAACTTTACTTTAAAAAAAACCTTGTACACATTCCTAGGGATTTTCTCTTTGTCTTTTGTTGTTGTATTAACATTAAATGGATAGTTCACTCAAAAATGAGAAATGAATTCAGGTTTGAAACAATATTAGAGTGAGTAAATAATGACATAATTTTAGAGGTGAACTGTCCCTTTAAGGACGGCGTGTTCACTATAGGCTGCGCCGCTGTCAATTAAAGACCTGCACACATCTAATACACACACACACACCGATTTTACTTTCACTTTACACATAACCGACTGTGTTTATGTTAACCTTGTGTGTATTTGACAATATTAGCGCAGTAAGACGACTACTTAGTCCAGTAATCACGAGTTTGACATGCGTTAAGTGCGCGCGCTCGGAGAAGCGCATGTTAAAACAGTGCATATGCACGCGAATGAGTCGGCAAGGCTTTAAAACGCATGCAAATAATGAACTTTGGTGATTGTGAATAACTCTAGTGTTCTGTGAGTATAACTCTATCACTAACGTGTGCTGTGAATGTGTGTTGTTGTTCAGTATTGGGATGGAGGCAAATTATAGAATTTGTAGAAAAATAATTAATTGAATGCAAAACCGAAAAACCGCAATTCACAGGCGCGTATTGAACCGTGAATGCCGTACCGAACGGTTCAATATTATATTGAGAATTGTGGCATCCCTAATAATAATAATAATCTAATTATGAAATACAATTTGAAGCAGAAATTTAAGGAAAACGTCATACCTCTCTTGAGGCACAGCAAACCAATACTCCGGCTGCCGCCCCCTGCCAATCAATGAGTGGGCGGGGCTAGACGTCCGGCCAGTGGCAAAGGACTTCCTCATTGGTTTCCCCACCTTAAAGCAGAGGAACATGGGCGGAGCTTTGCTCTTTTCTTCGTTGAACAGCAGCATGTCTGTAAATCAGATCAGATATCAGCCTCTGTCGCGTGCATCATGTTGATTCAGGGCCATATGGATCTTACACAAGTGTTCAACCTCTGTGTGTTTTTCCAATGGCACAATTAACTTCTGCTGAGAGACACACTGAGTTAAACACACACACTCTGCTCTGAAAACTACCGTTTAACACACACGCTGCTCCAAAGGCAACATTATGCATTATTCATTCTCTACTCTGTGGGAAAGATTATCAGCATTGCATATCTTTCATGGAGAAGGCAATCCCAGAATGCACTGCATTTTTAGCAACATCTTAACATATCAAACACAATGCAAATCGTCTCTACAATTGCTAATACTAAAACTGGAATAAATATAAAGCTAAATAAAAAAATAAAAATAAAAACAGGTTTAAATTAAAATTACTTTAACTTAAAATTACTGCTGAACTGAAAATATTTTTTTAGTAATATAAAAAAAATGATTAAAAAAATAATTCTAAAAAAAAACTCTAGAGAGGTTTTTGGGGAAAAATAAGCAATTAAAATAAATAAGAAAAGAAAAATAAGCAATTAAAATAAATAAGAAAAACAAATTAAAATTTAACTAAATATATCATTAAGATAATAAATAAGTTCAAATAATAGCATTTAATAAAATAAATTATATATATATATATATATATATATATATATATATATATATATATATATATAACATTAAACAAATTAAAATAAATTGATTAAAATAAATATATCATTTAAAAATAAAAGCATTTAATAATAAATTATATATATATATATATATATATATATATATATATATATATATATATATATATATATATATATATATATATATAACATTAAACAAATTAAAATAAATTGATTAAAATAAATATATCATTTAAAAATAAAAGCATTTAATATTTTTTTAAATAAAAATAAATAAATAAAACATTAAAAAAATACATTTATCATTAAACAAGTTCAAATAAATTATTTAATAAATCAAATACTTTTAATCAAAATAAATAAATAAATAAATTAAAATAAATAAAACATTAAAAAAAAAATTTTTTTAAATAAATAAATATATCATTAAAATAAAGGGGAATAAATACGTTTTAAAAATAAAAGTTTTTAATAAATCAAATAGTTTTAATCAAAATAAATAAATGAAAATAAATAAACATGAAAAATGAATTAAAATAAATTAAAAATATGTTCAAAAAGCATTTAATAAATCAAATAGTTTTAATCAAAATAAATAAATAAATAAATAAATAAATGAAAATAAAAGATTAAAAAATGTAAAAAATAAATATATAATAAAAATGAAGGAAAATAAATAAGTAAAAAACATATATAAACATTAAAATGAAACTAAATATATAATTAAGATAATAAATAAGTTCAAATAAAAGCAGTTAATAAATAAAAAATAAATAAATAAATAAAACATTAAAAAATAAAATAAATTGATTAAAATAAATATATCATTAAAATAAAGGAGAAGAAATAAGGTTTCAAAATAAAAGCACTTATTTATTATAACTAAATAAAGAAAAATTAAAGAAAACAAAAAAATTAAAATTAAATGCATCATTAAATAAGTTTAAAATAGCATTTAATAAATCGAATAGTTTTAATCAAAATAAAAAAATGATAAATAAATGAAAATAAAACTTCTTTTTTTAATGTAAAAATAAATAAATACATTATTAAAAATAAAAGAGAATAAATAAGTTTAAATAAAAGCAGTTAATAAATAAAAAATAAATAAATAAAACATTAAAACAATTATTTTTTTTATTAAAATAAATATATCATTAAAATAAAGGAGAATAAATAAGGTTTAAAAATAAAAGCAGTTATTTATTATAAATAAATAAATAAAAATTAAAGAAAACAAAAAAATTAAAAATTTAATTTATCATTAAATAAGTTTAAAATAGCATTTAATAAATCAAATAGTTTTAATCAAAATAAAAAAATGATAAATAAATTAATTTAAAAATAAAATAAAATACATAATTAAAAATAAAAAAGAATAAATAAGTTTAAATAAAAGCAGTTAATAAATAAAAAATAAAATAAATAAAACATTAAAACAATTAATTTTTTTATTAAAATAAATATATCATTAAAATAAAGGAGAATAAATAAGGTTTAAAAATAAAAGCAGTTATTTATTATAAATAAATAAATAAAAATAAAAAAAACCCAAAAAATTAAAAATTTAATTTATCATTAAATAAGTTTAAAATAGCATTTAATAAATCAAATAGTTTTAATCAAAATAAAAAAATTATAAATAAATTAATTTAAAAATAAAATAAAATACATAATTAAAAATAAAAAAGAATAAATAAGTTTAAATAAAAGCAGTTAATAAATAAATAATAAATAAATAAATAAAACATTAAAAAATTAAAAAAAAATATTAAAATAAATATATCATTAAAATAAAGGAGAATAAATAAGGTTTAAAAATAAAAGCAGTTATTTATTATAAATAAATAAATAAAAATTAAAGAAAACAAAAAAATTAAAAATTAAATTTATCATTAAATAAGTTTAAAATAGCATTTAATAAATCAAATAGTTTTAATCAAAATAAAAAAATGATAAATAAATTAATTTAAAAATAAAATAAAATACATAATTAAAAATAAAAAAGAATAAATAAGTTTAAATAAAAGCATTTAATAAACCAAATAGTTTTGACTGAAAATAAATAAGTAAAACATTTAAACGTGTGCCTGTTGACAGCAAAGCAGACACTAAACTGCATGCTCAAAAACAGTCCTTGGCTGTGATTGGTTGGTCTGTCCTGTCAATCAAAACAAAACTCACCTTCGATTGGTCTCTGCATTCTCTTCAGCAGCCACGACTTCATCTCGGCCTCATTGGCCCGTCTGCGTTTCTCCGCGTCAGAAAGCTCCGCGTCTGCGATTGGTCCCTTATTATCCTGCACATTTGGTCCAGGCGGACTACATTTCCCAGAGTCCTCTGGGGCCACCTTCCTTTTTTGGTCGTTGGCCTCGATTGCCGAGACACCATTAACTAACGTCTCCGCCCTTGTTTTGGTCACCTCGTCCACTTGTGTGGCAGCCTCCTTCCCATCATGCATCAGTGCGGGTTGCAGCTTGTCGTTGTCATCTGTGGAGCGGTTGTGGAGACCTTCGTCTTCATCTTCCTCAGCATGAAAAGACCTCATGGATTTGTCTTTTTGGTCCATTGACATCCGGGTGGGCGTGTTCCTGTGCTCCTGTAGCTCCGCCCCCTCCTGGCCGGAGCTGGTAGTGTCGCCCTGGAGCAGCTCCAGTTCAGTGAAACCTTCATCCGATGGGGATTTGTCCGCGATTTGGCACTCTGATATCTCAGAGACGGCCGATTCGATATCGTCTAATATGATTGGCCGGTTGGGCGCTCCCAGAGCCTCGTAGCGGCTAAAAGGGTTGAGATCGCGCTCAGAGGGAAGCTCCTCCCACTCGCCCGGCCTGTATAACGGACAGAGATCCCGCGGTTCATCACTACCACGGACCATCATCATCATCATCATCATCATGAGGGGGAAGATGGTGAAATTAAAGAGAGAAAAACAACAAAAAAATTAAAATAAAATATGACAAATAAAGATGACAAAACATAAGTGATGGTGGTGTCAAAACGGGCGAATGAAAAAGAGGCTGACAGAGAAAGAGGAGGACTTAAAATTAATATTACAGCTGATTCACGTAAATCATTTTGATTCGTCCTTAAAAATGCATTGGCAGTAATAGACTTACAACGGAAGTGTAAGGGATGAGAATAAATGCTTAAAATATGCAACAATCCCACGTTTATATAGTATAGACTTTACACGCAACATTAAAATCGCTTGCTTTTGAAACCACTGGACTTATTCTGTAAATGTGTGGTTAAAAAGAGGAAGGAATGAATGAATGAATGAAAATAAATATTTATTAAATAAATCAAAATAATAAATAAATACAAATAATTTAAACATTAAAAGGAGTAAATAAGTTCTAATAAAAGCATTTAAATGTTTTAATCAAAATGAATAAATAATTTTTAAAAATAAATAAAAAATTAAAGATATAATTAAAAATAGAAATAAATAAATTATTTTACTAAATAAGTTTAAATAAAAGCATTTAATAAATCAAATAGATTTAATCAAAATAAATAATTAAAAATAATATATAAATTAAAATAAATAAGTAAAACATTTAAAAAAGAGAAAAATAAATTAAATTAAAAAAGACATTAAAACTATTTGATTTATTATTTAAGCTTATTCTCCTTTATTTTAATGATATCTTTATATTAATTTTTAATGTTATAATATGAATTAATATTAATTTTAAATGTTTTACTTATTTATATATTATTTACTTAAATTAAAATAAAGTTTAAATAAAAGCATTTGTGAATCAAATACATTTAATCAATATAAATAATTAAAAATAATATATAAATAAATGAAAAAAAATACAATACAAATTTTAATTAAAACAACTATATCATTAAAAATGAAGGACAATAAATAAGTTTAAATAAAAGCATTTAATAAATCAAATAGTTTAAAAAAAATAAATTAATATATCATTAAAAATAAACGAGAATAAATACGTTTAATAAACCAAAGAGTTTTAAACCTAAAAATAAAAATAAAATAATATATATTAAAAATAAACAAGTAAATAAATAAATAAATAAATAAAACATTTTAAAAAATAAAAAATATAATTAAAAAATAAAAGAGAATAAGTTTAATAAATCAAAAAGTTTTAATCAAAATAAATAACTAAAAATAAATAAAACATTTTAAACAGTCAATTATTAAAATCAAATAGTTTTAATCAAAATAATAAATAAATAAATTAAAATTAATAAGTAAAACATTTAAAAATATCATTAATTGATTACAACAAATTAAAATAAACAAAAAAATATTTATTAATTAAAATATAAACAATTAAACCAACAACTAGCTGGACTGGTATTGGTTAGACAGTGTTAAAATATCAACCAAAATTAATTTAATTTGATCTATGCACCCCTAAATATTTACTGAACCAAAACGGTGACCTCAGAAACCGAACCGAGAGACATCAGAAGCGTTAAAAGACACAGGAAGAGGCAGCTCACACATTACATAATAAAAGCCTTGTTTTTATATAACGCAGACACTAAACTTTAAAACAAAACTCGTTTCTGGCAGCGAAAGAAGAAAAGCGAGAAGAAAAGTGAGAAGAAAAACGAAATGGCCGCTGCTTACGATGGCAGGGCGTCCTTTATCGTTAAAATAAATAAAACATTTAAAAAATAAAAATGTAAAAAATAAATATATAATTAAAAATGAAGGAAAATAAATAAGTAAAACATAAATAAAAATTAAAATGAAACTAAATATAATTAAGATAATAAATAAGTTCAAATAAAAGCAGTTAATAAATAAAAAATATATAAATAAAACATAAAAAATTAAATAAATTGATTAAAATAAATATATCATTAAAATAAAGGAGAATAAATAAGGTTTGAAAATAAAAGCAGTTAAATATGATATATTTAACATTAAAAAAATAAAAATTAATTCATATATAATTAAAAATAAAAGAGAAAAAATAAGTTTAATTAATCAAATAGTTTTAATCAAAATAAATAACTAAAAATAAATAAAACATTTTAAACAGTCAATTATTAAAATCAAATAGTTTTAATCAAAATAATAAATAAATTAAAATAAATAAGTAAAACATTTAAAATATAATTAATTGATTAAAAAAATTAAAATAAACAAAAAAATATTTATTAATTAAAATATAAATAATTAAACCAACAACTAGCTGGACTGGTATTGGTTAGACAGTGTTAAAATATCAACCAAAATTAATTTAATTTGATCTATGCACCCCTAAATATTTACTGAACCAAAACGGTGACCTCAGAAACCGAACCGAGAGACATCAGAAGCGTTAAAAGAGACAGGAAGAGGCAGCTCACACATTACATAATAAAAGCCTTGTTTTTATATAATGCCGACACCAACAAAACTCGTTTCTGGCAGTGAAAGAAGAAAAGCGAGAAGAAAAGCGAAATGTTCGCTGCTTACGATGGCAGGGCGTCCTTTATCGTTAAAATAAATAAAACATTTAAAAAATAAAAATGTAAAAAATAAATATATAATTAAAAATGAAGGAAAATAAATAAGTAAAACATAAATAAAAATTGAAATGAAACTAAATATATAATTAAGATAATAAATAAGTTCAAATAAAAGCAGTTAATAAATAAAAAATATATAAATAAAACATAAAAAATAAAATAAATTGATTACAATAAATATATCATTAAAATAAAGGAGAATAAATGAGGTTTGAAAATAAAAGCAGTTAAATATGATATATTTAACATTAAAAAAATAAAAATTAATAAATATATAATTAAAAATAAAAGAGAAAAAATAAGTTTAATAAATCAAATAGTTTTAATCAAAATAAATAACTAAAAATAAATAAAACATTTTAAAAAGTCAATTATTAAAATCAAATAGTTTTAATCAAAATAACAAATAAATTAAAATAAATAAAACATTTAAAATATAATTAATTGATTAAAACAAATTAAAATAAACAAAACTAAATATTTATTAATTAAAATATAAATAATATACAAAATAATTTGATCTATGCACCCCTAAATATTTACTGAACCAAAACGGTGACCTCAGAAACCGAACCGAGAGACATCAGAAGCGTTAAAAGACAGAGGAAGAGGCAGCTCACACATTACATAATAAAAGCCTTGTTTTTATATAACGCCGACACTAAACTTTAAAACAAAACTCGTTTCTGGCAGCGAAAGAAGAAAGGCGAGAAGAAAAGCGAGAAAAGCAAGAAGAAAAGTGAGAAGAAAAGCGAGAAGAAAAGCGAGAAGAAAAGCGAGAAGTGAGAAGAAAAGCGAGAAAAGCAAGAAGAAAAGCGAGAAGCGAGAAGAAAAGTGAGAAGAAAAGCGAGAAGAAAAGTGAGAAGAAAAGCGAGAAGCGAGAAGAAAAGCGAGAAGAAAAGTGAGAAGAAAAGCGAGAAGAAAAGCGAGAAGTGAGAAGAAAAGTGAGAAGAAAAGCGAGAAGTGAGAAGAAAAGTGAGAAGAAAAGTGAGAAGAAAAGCGAGAAGAAAAGCGAGAAGTGAGAAGAAAAGCGAGAAGAAAAGCGAGAAGAAAAGCGAGAAGTGAGAAGAAAAGCGAGAAGAAAAGCGAGAAGTGAGAAGAAAAGCGAGAAGTGAGAAGAAAAGCGAGAAGCGAGAAGAAAAGCAAGAAGAAAAGCGAGAAGCGAGAAGAAAAGTGAGAAGAAAAGCGAGAAGAAAAGCAAGAAGAAAAGTGAGAAGAAAAGCGAGAAGCGAGAAGAAAAGTGAGAAGAAAAGCGAGAAGCGAGAAGAAAAGTGAGAAGAAAAGCGAGAAAAGCGAGAAGAAAAGCGAGAAGCGAGAAGAAAAGCGAGAAGAAAAGTGAGAAGAAAAGCGAGAAGAAAAGCGAGAAAAGCAAGAAGAAAAGCGAGAAGCGAGAAGAAAAGTGAGAAGCGAGAAGAAAAGTGAGAAGAAAAGCGAGAAGCGAGAAGAAAAGCGAGAAGAAAAGCGAAAAGCGAGAAGAAAAGCGAGAAGAAAAGCGAGAAGCGAGAAGAAAAGTGAGAAGAAAAGCGAGAAGCGAGAAGAAAAGTGAGAAGCGAGAAGAAAAGTGAGAAGAAAAGCGACAAGAAAAGCGAGAAGCGAGAAGAAAAGCGAGAAGAAAAGCGAGAAGAAAAGCGAGAAGCGAGAAGAAAAGTGAGAAGAAAAGCGAGAAGAAAAGCGAGAAGCGAGAAGAAAAGTGAGAAGAAAAGCGAGAAGAAAAGTGAGAAGAAAAGCGAGAAGAAAAGCGAGAAGCGAGAAGAAAAGCGAGAAAAGCAAGAAGAAAAGCGAGAAGAAAAGCGAGAAGAAAAGTGAGAAGAAAAGCGATAAGAAAAGCGAGAAGCGAGAAGAAAAGCGAGAAAAGCAAGAAGAAAAGCGAGAAAAGCGATAAGAAAAGCGAGAAGAAAAGTGAGAAGAAAAGCGAGAAGAAAAGCGAGAAGAAAAGAGAGAAGGGAGAAGAAAAGCGAGAAGAAAAGCGAGAAGAAAAGTGAGAAGAAAAGCGAGAAGAAAAGCGAGAAGAAAAGTGAGAAGAAAAGTGAGAAGAAAAGCGAGAAGAAAAGCGAGAAGAAAAGCGAGAAGAAAAGCGAGAAGAAAAGTGAGAAGAAGAAAAGCGAGAAGGGAGAAGAAAAGCGAGAAGAAAAGTGAGAAGAAAAGTGAGAAGAAAAGTGAGAAGAAAAGTGAGAAGAAAAGTGAGAAGAAAAGTGAGAAGAAAAGTGAGAAGAAAAGCGAGAAGAAAAGCGAGAAGAAAAGTGAGAAGAAAAGCGAGAAGCGAGAAGAAAAGCGAGAAGAAAAGTGAGAAGAAAAGCGAGAAGCGAGAAGAAAAGTGAGAAGAAAAGCGAGAAGAAAAGTGAGAAGAAAAGCGAGAAGAAAAGCGAGAAGAAAAGCGAGAAGAAAAGCGAGAAGAAAAGTGAGAAGAAGAAAAGCGAGAAGGGAGAAGAAAAGCGAGAAGAAAAGCGAGAAGAAAAGTGAGAAGAAAAGTGAGAAGAAAAGTGAGAAGAAAAGTGAGAAGAAAAGCGAGAAGAAAAGTGAGAAGAAAAGCGAGAAGAAAAGTGAGAAGATAAGCGAGAAGAAAAGTGAGAAGAAAAGCGAGAAGCGAGAAGAAAAGCGAGAAGAAAAGTGAGAAGAAAAGCGAGAAGAAAAGCGAGAAGAAAAGTGAGAAGAAAAGTGAGAAGAAAAGTGAGAAGAAAAGTGAGAAGAAAAGTGAGAAGAAGAAAAGCGAGAAGGGAGAAGAAAAGCGAGAAGAAAAGCGAGAAGAAAAGTGAGAAGAAAAGTGAGAAGAAAAGTGAGAAGAAAAGTGAGAAGAAAAGCGAGAAGCGAGAAGAAAAGCGAGAAGAAAAGCGAGAAGAAAAGTGAGAAGAAAAGTGAGAAGAAAAGTGAGAAGAAAAGTGAGAAGAAAAGTGAGAAGAAGAAAAGCGAGAAGGGAGAAGAAAAGGGAGAAGAAAAGTGAGAAGAAAAGTGAGAAGAAAAGTGAGAAGAAAAGTGAGAAGAAAAGCGAGAAGAAAAGTGAGAAGAAAAGCGAGAAGAAAAGTGAGAAGAAAAGCGAGAAGAAAAGCGAGAAGAAAAGTGAGAAGAAAAGCGAGAAGAAAAGTGAGAAGAAAAGCGAGAAGAAAAGTGAGAAGAAAAGTGAGAAGAAAAGCGAGAAGCGAGAAGAAAAGCGAGAAAAGCAAGAAGAAAAGCGAGAAAAGCGAGAAGAAAAGCGAGAAGAAAAGCGAGAAGAAAAGCGAGAAGCGAGAAGAAAAGCGAGAAGAAAAGCGAGAAGAAAAGCGAGAAGAAAAGCGAGAAGCGAGAAGAAAAGCGAGAAGAAAAGTGAGAAGAAAAGCGAGAAGCGAGAAGAAAAGCGAGAAGAAAAGTGAGAAGAAAAGTGAGAAGAAAAGTGAGAAGAAAAGTGAGAAGAAAAGTGAGAAGAAGAAAAGCGAGAAGAAAAGCGAGAAGAAAAGTGAGAAGAAAAGTGAGAAGAAAAGTGAGAAGAAAAGCGAGAAGCGAGAAGAAAAGCGAGAAGAAAAGTGAGAAGAAAAGTGAGAAGAAAAGTGAGAAGAAAAGTGAGAAGAAAAGTGAGAAGAAAAGTGAGAAGAAGAAAAGCGAGAAGGGAGAAGAAAAGGGAGAAGAAAAGTGAGAAGAAAAGTGAGAAGAAAAGTGAGAAGAAAAGTGAGAAGAAAAGCGAGAAGAAAAGTGAGAAGAAAAGCGAGAAGAAAAGTGAGAAGAAAAGCGAGAAGAAAAGCGAGAAGAAAAGTGAGAAGAAAAGCGAGAAGAAAAGTGAGAAGAAAAGCGAGAAGAAAAGTGAGAAGAAAAGTGAGAAGAAAAGCGAGAAGAAAAGTGAGAAGAAAAGTGAGAAGAAAAGTGAGAAGAAAAGTGAGAAGAAAAGTGAGAAGCGAGAAGAAAAGTGAGAAGAAAAGCGAGAAGCGAGAAGAAAAGCGAGAAGGGAGAAGAAAAGCGAGAAGAAAAGCGAGAAGAAAAGTGAGAAGAAAAGCGAGAAGAAAAGTGAGAAGAAAAGCGAGAAGAAAAGTGAGAAGAAAAGCGAGAAGAAAAGTGAGAAGAAAAGCGAGAAGAAAAGTGAGAAGAAAAGCGAGAAGAAAATCGAGAAGAAAAGTGAGAAGAAAAGCGAGAAGAAAAGTGAGAAGAAAAGCGAGAAGAAAAGTGAGAAGAAAAGTGAGAAGAAAAGCGAGAAGAAAAGCGAGAAGAAAAGTGAGAAGAAAAGTGAGAAGAAAAGTGAGAAGAAAAGCGAGAAGAAAAGTGAGAAGAAAAGCGAGAAGAAAAGTGAGAAGAAAAGCGAGAAGAAAAGCGAGAAGAAAAGCGAGAAGAAAAGCGAGAAGAAAAGCGAGAAGAAAAGCGAGAAAAGTGAGAAGAAAAGCGAGAAAAGTGAGAAGAAAAGCGAGAAAAGTGAGAAGAAAAGCGAGAAGAAAAGTGAGAAGAAAAGCGAGAAGAAAAGTGAGAAGAAAAGCGAGAAGAAAAGTGAGAAGAAAAGTGAGAAGAAAAGTGAGAAGAAAAGCGAGAAGAAAAGCAAGAAGAAAAGCGAGAAGCGAGAAGAAAAGCAAGAAGAAAAGCGAGAAAAGCGAGAAGAAAAGCGAGAAGAAAAGCGAGAAGAAAAGCGAGAAGAAAAGCGAGAAGAAAAGCGAGAAGAAAAGCGAGAAGAAAAGCGAGAAGAAAAGCGAGAAGAAAAGCGAGAAGAAAAGCGAGAAGAAAAGTGAGAAGAAAAGCGAGAAGAAAAGCGAGAAGAAAAGCGAGAAGAAAAGTGAGAAGAAAAGCGAGAAGAAAAGCGAGAAGAAAAGCGAGAAAAGCGAGAAGAAAAGCGAGAAGAAAAGCGAGAAGCGAGAAGAAAAGCGAGAAAAGCAAGAAGAAAAGCGAGAAGAAAAGTGAGAAGAAAAGTGAGAAGAAAAGCGAGAAGAAAAGCGAGAAGAAAAGCGAGAAGAAAAGCGAGAAGAAAAGCGAGAAGAAAAGCGAGAAGAAAAGCGAGAAGAAAAGCGAGAAGAAAAGCGAGAAGCGAGAAGAAAAGCGAGAAAAGCAAGAAGAAAAGCGAGAAAAGCAAGAAGAAAAGCGAGAAGGGAGAAGAAAAGCGAGAAGAAAAGTGAGAAGAAAAGCGAGAAGAAAAGCGAGAAGCGAGAAGAAAAGTGAGAAGAAAAGTGAGAAGAAAAGCGAGAAGCGAGAAGAAAAGCGAGAAGAAAAGTGAGAAGAAAGCGAGAAGAAAAGCGAGAAGAAAAGCGAGAAGAAAAGCGAGAAAAGCAAGAAGAAAAGTGAGAAGAAAAGCGAGAAGAAAAGCGAGAAAAGCGAGAAAAGCAAGAAGAAAAGTGAGAAGAAAAGTGAGAAGAAAAGCGAGAAGAAAAGCGAGAAGAAAAGCGAGAAGAAAAGCGAGAAGAAAAGCGAGAAAAGCAAGAAGAAAAGTGAGAAGAAAAGCGAGAAGAAAAGCGAGAAAAGCGAGAAAAGCGAGAAGAAAAGCGAGAAGCGAGAAGAAAAGCGAGAAGAAAAGTGAGAAGAAAAGTGAGAAGAAAAGTGAGAAGAAAAGTGAGAAGAAAAGTGAGAAGAAGAAAAGCGAGAAGGGAGAAGAAAAGCGAGAAGAAAAGTGAGAAGAAAAGTGAGAAGAAAAGTGAGAAGAAAAGTGAGAAGAAAAGCGAGAAGCGAGAAGAAAAGCGAGAAGAAAAGTGAGAAGAAAAGTGAGAAGAAAAGTGAGAAGAAAAGTGAGAAGAAAAGTGAGAAGAAAAGTGAGAAGAAGAAAAGCGAGAAGGGAGAAGAAAAGGGAGAAGAAAAGTGAGAAGAAAAGTGAGAAGAAAAGTGAGAAGAAAAGTGAGAAGAAAAGCGAGAAGAAAAGTGAGAAGAAAAGCGAGAAGAAAAGTGAGAAGAAAAGCGAGAAGAAAAGCGAGAAGAAAAGCGAGAAGAAAAGTGAGAAGAAAAGCGAGAAGAAAAGTGAGAAGAAAAGTGAGAAGAAAAGCGAGAAGAAAAGTGAGAAGAAAAGCGAGAAGAAAAGTGAGAAGAAAAGTGAGAAGAAAAGTGAGAAGAAAAGTGAGAACCGAGAAGAAAAGTGAGAAGAAAAGCGAGAAGCGAGAAGAAAAGCGAGAAGGGAGAAGAAAAGCGAGAAGAAAAGCGAGAAGAAAAGTGAGAAGAAAAGCGAGAAGAAAAGTGAGAAGAAAAGCGAGAAGAAAAGTGAGAAGAAAAGCGAGAAGAAAAGTGAGAAGAAAAGCGAGAAGAAAATCGAGAAGAAAAGTGAGAAGAAAAGCGAGAAGAAAAGTGAGAAGAAAAGCGAGAAGAAAAGTGAGAAGAAAAGTGAGAAGAAAAGTGAGAAGAAAAGTGAGAAGAAAAGCGAGAAGAAAAGTGAGAAGAAAAGCGAGAAGAAAAGTGAGAAGAAAAGCGAGAAGAAAAGCGAGAAGAAAAGCGAGAAGAAAAGCGAGAAGAAAAGCGAGAAGAAAAGCGAGAAGAAAAGCGAGAAAAGTGAGAAGAAAAGCGAGAAAAGTGAGAAGAAAAGCGAGAAAAGTGAGAAGAAAAGCGAGAAGAAAAGTGAGAAGAAAAGCGAGAAGAAAAGTGAGAAGAAAAGTGAGAAGAAAAGCGAGAAGAAAAGTGAGAAGAAAAGCGAGAAGAAAAGTGAGAAGAAAAGCGAGAAGAAAAGTGAGAAGAAAAGCGAGAAGAAAAGTGAGAAGAAAAGCGAGAAGAAAAGCGAGAAGAAAAGCGAGAAGAAAAGTGAGAAGAAAAGCGAGAAGAAAAGCGAGAAGAAAAGTGAGAAGAAAAGCGAGAAGAAAAGTGAGAAGAAAAGTGAGAAGCGAGAAGAAAAGTGAGAAGAAAAGCGAGAAGCGAGAAGAAAAGCGAGAAGGGAGAAGAAAAGCGAGAAGAAAAGCGAGAAGAAAAGTGAGAAGAAAAGCGAGAAGAAAAGCAAGAAGAAAAGCGAGAAGCGAGAAGAAAAGTGAGAAGAAAAGCGAGAAAAGCAAGAAGAAAAGCGAGAAAAGCGAGAAGAAAAGCGAGAAGAAAAGCGAGAAGAAAAGCGAGAAGAAAAGCGAGAAGCGAGAAGAAAAGCGAGAAGAAAAGCGAGAAGAAAAGCGAGAAGAAAAGCGAGAAGAAAAGCGAGAAGAAAAGCGAGAAGAAAAGTGAGAAGAAAAGCGAGAAGAAAAGCGAGAAGAAAAGCGAGAAGAAAAGTGAGAAGAAAAGCGAGAAGAAAAGTGAGAAGAAAAGCGAGAAGAAAAGCGAGAAAAGCGAGAAGAAAAGCGAGAAGAAAAGCGAGAAAAGCGAGAAGAAAAGCGAGAAGAAAAGCGAGAAGAAAAGCGAGAAAAGCAAGAAGAAAAGCGAGAAGAAAAGTGAGAAGAAAAGTGAGAAGAAAAGCGAGAAGAAAAGCGAGAAGAAAAGCGAGAAGAAAAGCGAGAAGAAAAGCGAGAAGAAAAGCGAGAAGAAAAGCGAGAAGCGAGAAGAAAAGCGAGAAAAGCAAGAAGAAAAGCGAGAAAAGCAAGAAGAAAAGCGAGAAGGGAGAAGAAAAGCGAGAAGAAAAGTGAGAAGAAAAGCGAGAAGAAAAGCGAGAAGCGAGAAGAAAAGTGAGAAGAAAAGTGAGAAGAAAAGCGAGAAGAAAAGCGAGAAGCGAGAAGAAAAGTGAGAAGAAAAGTGAGAAGAAAAGCGAGAAGAAAAGCGAGAAGAAAAGCGAGAAGAAAAGCGAGAAAAGCAAGAAGAAAAGTGAGAAGAAAAGCGAGAAGAAAAGCGAGAAAAGCGAGAAAAGCAAGAAGAAAAGTGAGAAGAAAAGTGAGAAGAAAAGCGAGAAGAAAAGCGAGAAGAAAAGCGAGAAGAAAAGCGAGAAGAAAAGCGAGAAAAGCGAGAAAAGCAAGAAGAAAAGTGAGAAGAAAAGCGAGAAAAGCGAGAAGCGAGAAGAAAAGTGAGAAGAAAAGCGAGAAGAAAAGCGAGAAGAAAAGCGAGAAGAAAAGCGAGAAGAAAAGCGAGAAGAAAAGCGAGAAGAAAAGTGAGAAGAAAAGTGAGAAGAAAAGCGAGAAGAAAAGCAAGAAGAAAAGCGAGAAGAAAAGCGAGAAGAAAAGCGAGAAGAAAAGCGAGAAGAAAAGCGAGAAGAAAAGCGAGAAGAAAAGCGAGAAGAAAAGCGAGAAGAAAAGCGAGAAGAAAAGCGAGAAGAAAAGCAAATGGCGTCTGCTTACGATGGCAGGGCGTCCTTGATCTTCATGCGGGACACGTCGTCATACAGAGCCACAGACAGCACCTCCTCCATGGGGCAGATCAGGCCGTATTCCTCACAGCCGTTCTCAATCACCAGCGGGTCAGACTTGTGCGGGTCGAACATGATGTTATTGGGCGTTATGATCATCACTCCTCCCACAACACCCTGAGAAAGCACAGCTCAGTTAAAGAAAGTGGAGGAGAAGAGGCTATACGTGCATCCCATAATCAACACTGACAGGACAGACATTAGTCAAAAGGTGTGACAAACCATAATAGGCAAATTATTAAATTACAAATTAGCTAATGACAGCATCAAATAAATAAGTAAAACATTAAAATAAATTAAAAATAAATAAAAATAAAAAATAAAAGAGAATAAATAAGTTCAAATAAAATAATTTGATAAATCAACTAATTTGAATCTAAATAAATAAATAAAAATAAATAAGTAAAAATGTTTTTAATTAAAGTATATCATTAAAAATTAGAGAGAATAAATAAGTTCAAATAAAATAATTTAATCAAAAAGTTCTAAGAAAAATAAATAAATAATATATAAATAAATGGTAGTAAAAATAATTAAATATATGATTAAAAATGAAGGAGAATAAATAAGTAAAAATAAAATAATTTAATAAATCAACTAATTTGAATCTAAATAAATAAATAAAAATAAATAAGTAAAAATGTTTAATTAAAATTAAAATAAGTATATCATTAAAAATGAAGAAGAATAAATCAGTTCAAATAAAATAATTTAATACAAATAGTTTTCATCAAAATAAATAAATAATATAAAGATAAATAAAACGGTACTGAAAATAATTTAAGTGAAAAATGTAATAATTGTTTTAAAAATATTTAATAAAAAAATTATAATAAAATAAAAGATATATAATTAAAAATGAAGGAGAATAAATAAGTTCAAATAAAAGCATACAAATAGTTTATCAAAATAAATAAATAAGTAAAACAATAATAATAAAGTAAATATATAGTTTGAAATGAAGGAGAATAAATAAGTTAAAACCAAATAATTTAATAAATCAAATATTTGAATAAATAAATAAATAAATTAATTAATTAATTTTAAAAAATGGTAGCAAGCTGTGAAAAAAAATAAAAAAAATAAATAAATAAAAACCCTTACTAAAATAAGATTATTTCATGTTTACTAGTATGTCAGGTGAATATTAAGCGCAATCAGAGATCCGTTTAATGCAATTAAATTATGGACAGCACAAATGTTTCTGAATGGATTTAGTGAACTTTGAGGATCAGTAGTGATCATGTGACCCTCAGCATCATGTGACCCTCAGCATCATGTGACCCTCAGCATCATGTGACCCTCACCATGCCATCAGTGAAGTACTTGCAGCTCATCTTGATGAATTTGACGGTGGCCGGACTCTCGTCTTCAGACAGCGGAGACGCCTCTCTGCGCACGGGACGCCCGGACCTGCTGCTCGATTCACCGTCCTGTCCACACACACACACACACACACATTAGCACTGTCTGATACAGAGTCAGCAATAACTGAATTATTCATGATGCTTCTTATGACGACTCCTCAGAATGCAGTATACTGGAAATTTAAGCACTTTAAAAGGTTATACGTCAAGCGAAATCAAAGAACCAACTGGTGTGACATCATTTCGGACAAAAGCAGGCCAAAAGTTCGTTCAGGAGTTCAAAATAGCATAAAATAAAACTTATTTTATTTCAGCTATTATTTCAAATAAGTCGTTTTTTCGTATTTATTTCAGTAAAAATTGATTTTATTTTACGTAACGGATGGATTTTATGGTTTTAGTTTAGTTGGTTTATTGATATACCGTATTACAACATCCCCATCAATAATGAATTGTGTGTTCAAACATGCACTCTCCACCTGTTTACGCAGTATTTGAATATTTTATCAACAACATAAATCAATTAGGGCTGTCAAAAGATTAATCGCGATTAATCGCATCCAAAATAAAAGTTTGTGTTTACATAATATATTTGTGTGTACTCTGTATTTATATATACATAATAATTATACAAACACATTCATGAATATATTTAAGAAATATTTGCATGTATATACTGTATATACATTTGTATAATTTATATTATATATAAATATAAATATTTTATATATAAATATAATACATTTTTCTTAAGCATATACATGCTTGTGCGTGTTTTTATATATAAATAATAATTAACAGAGTACACACACATATATTATGTAAACACAAACTTTTATTTTGGATGCGATTAATCGCGATTAATCTTTTGACAGCCCTAAAATCAATAAATCAAGTTTAATCATAGTGTACATTACAGATTCAATTATGTTGTGTGCAGTGCATCATGGGATAGGTTTGACTCAAAAAAACATCATGAGATCTGAAAGATTCGCAGTGTCATGTCGAATCCGTGGATACCGTGGATCGGATTAAACCACGTGTCCGCCATTTTGAATTTTGTCATAAATTGCAATATAGTTTAAAATATTTGACATATTGGTACAAAAAATGGTAGGTCTCACCATTGTTATGTCCTGAAGGTACCTGGGAGGTTTGAACACAGCGCCATCTAGTGTTGATGAGAGATATACGATTTTTTGCAATATCTCTTTCAAATTTGATTTCTTCGCCATCCGTCATATTGAAGCGAATGAAAACCATTTTTTTCGCTAGTTCTTCTTCAAACTTTGTCCGATGTTGTCCAAAATTGTCTGCACAGAAACGACTGAATGGATTTTTGATATTTGCTACAGTTGACCCTGCCTGTGTTTGTTGCCTTATGCTAGTTAGCTTAGCATGCTAATTGAATCGCATGTTAATCAGTTGCCGTTCTTTCTAATGTGGCTCTTCAGCTATCAGGTTGAGCATAAGCTACATTAACATCACGTTATCTTAGCATGCTAATCTGGTAAACATACTCTTGTGAGCTCATTCTCACTAGGGTTGGGTACCGAACTCGTACTTTTAAGGGCACTGACCGAATTACGTCTGTACTACCGAGTACCGATTCACATTAAATCAATCGTTACCAAATTTTGGTACCTGAGAACGCATCTGGAGATATAGACGAGTGTCTGTGAATATTAAACCACAAAAAGACCATTTAAATACGAATCATGCGTGTCTCTGTGCGAATGAATGCGTAGACGCGCATTTACAGTCTATGGGTTTACCTCTCTCACACACACACACACACACACACACACACACACACTCTCACTCAGAATCGCGTGTGACGGTCACATGTTTCTATCTCTGCCTCTCATATGAGGACATGAACATCATCTTTCATCTTTCACCGTTTCATTTGAGAAAAACTACCGTCATATCATAAACACACAGAAACTCAAAGGTCTTCACGGCAACTCGTCAAAATAAAAGTTTGGCTAACTTGACAAATAAATTACTGTACAGTAGAATTTAGATACGTCTCAATGTAATAATAATACTAGCACTAATGTAATAATAATAAATTATCAACTTTTTATTTTTTAAGTAATAAATTAAACATTTTCTTTATGTTTTAATTTTAACCGTATAAAGCTCAGTTGTGCAGCTTTATTTGACAAAAAAAGTTTAATTAAATTAAAAGATAAATTAAATTAATGTCTTATGTCTTCATTTGATTACCAGAAAATACATAACCCATAATATGTGGGAAATATTTTCATAGAAATTAAATTAAAAAAGAAAAAATAATAATATGGTTGTTTTTATGAATTAAATTAACTATATACTAGAAAACTCAAGTCTCTGTCAAATTACACAAACCGTTGTATGAGTGGCAGGCGGTTTAAGTCAAGTCAAGTCAGCTTTATTTATATAGCCCTTTTAACTATGTAGATTGTTTCAAAGCAGCTTTACAGTGTTAAACAGGAAAATAATGCAGCATAATTTTATTCAGCTGTATAGCCATTCTGGAAAAAACGCTGATGTCATCAGTTCATTTCAATTATCATACAGTGACAGTGTGGGCTTTAGATCAATAATTCGATCAGTAATTTAGTTTAAATGGTTAATTTAGTTTATTAATTAGATGTATTTCGATGTTTAGTTGAAAAATGTAGTGTCCCCAACTGAGCACGCCAAGCCAGAGGCAACAGTGGCAAGGAAACCAAAACCCCATTAGGAGCAGAATGGAGGAAAATAAACCTTGGAGAAACCAGGCTCAGTCGGGGGGGCAGTTCTCCTCTGGCCAATTAACAAACAGCGTATGATTATTATTATTATTCTGGCAGCTTTACAGGTCAGAGGTCATAATAGATCAGAATATTCGAGGGACCGGGGGCAACATGCTGGAGACGGGTTTATTGAGGATGATGTTGATTAAATAATTATTAAAGTGCAATATTCGAATGATCGGAGTCATCACGCCGGAGACGGGTTTATTGAGGATGACATATCGATTTAAGTATTATTTAATTGTAATATTCGAACAATCTGAGTCAACACGCCGGTTTAACCCTCTGCTGCTCTTCTTTTATGGGTTGCATTGATCATCTTGACGGTCATAAGTGACCGGACACCTAAAAATTAAACTTCCTCCACCCCAGTAAAACCAATGCAATTTATTTTTCTTCAATAATATTTTTTCTTTTTAATTTTGTAATTTGAGATGATTTGATGGTATTTTTTTTATATTTATGCAATAATTATGGTCTATTTTTGCCATTGAAAAATATACAAAAATATTATTTTGTAAAAAAAAAATTATTATTGCAGTATTTCAGGTTAAAATAGAGACTAGGCCTTCACATTTTTTTTTTTTTAAGGCAGATTAGCCCCTCTTTTGGAATGATTTAAGAAATCCTGCAACCATGTGTGTGACCACTAGAGGTCTCTATGGAGAGGCTTGAGAATTCACTAGTTCTCTTTTGAACACATTTAATGATTTTTTTTAATGGATTTGAATATATATGTAAAAAATCTCAAAGACTATTTATTATAAAGTTTTAGATTATTTATTTTTTTTGTTAGAAATTGATTTTTTCTGTGAATATGTGTTTTTGCAGATTTCCCATTCATTTCCTATGGTGGTCATTTTTGACCGAAGAGCACAAGTGGGAGTGTTTTTTACGACCAATTAGCATGCTCGAATCATAACCCCAATTTTTTTGTGTGTTTACACACCTAATGCTAGAAAAGTCACCAAGTTTCATATCATTCCGATGAAGCTGTGATTTTTCTAAATTTCAAAACGAAATTTCAGAGCACCAGAGGGTTAGAGCAAGATGGCTTAATCAAATCAAGTGTGTAGCAAGCGCTAAACCATGTGGATTGTGCAATGAAATTCATGTTGGATATGATTTATGTGTCCTTAACCATTATGAAAAACATGTTAAAAACGTACCTTCTCTGCTGACTCTGACGCTGTGAGACGTTCAGGGCAACCATTGACCTGAGAACCGCCCTCTGATTGGTCCACATCAGGTACAAACAGTTTCTGTGAGGGATGGAGTACAGTGAGAGGTGAAGTTCTGGACTTTAGTGGACCAGAAGTCAAAGGACCAGAGAGAGAGAGAGAGAGTGTCACCTGTCCCGGGACGAGGCTGTGCGACATGAGCCGGTTCAGCTGCACCAGTTTATTGGGAGTGATGTTGAACTTCAGAGCGATGCTGTTCAGAGAGTCCGTCAGCCCGACCTGACGATCGGCACATTTACAGTGAAACACATCACAATAACGAGGAGGAGAGTTATGTTATCATTAGAGTTGGGTACCGAAACCCGGTTCCTCATTTCGGTGCCAAAATTCAAACGTGCTTTCGCACTTTGGCTGAGCCAGAGACAGACGCTCAGCGCTGGTCACATCACAACTCATGACAACTATTCAGTGTTTTCAACCACATCTCATGACAACTATTCAGTGTTTTCAACCACATCATGTTTATTTCAGGTTTCAGACATTTAAATGCTCATATAGGCTACTAGCAAAAAACACACACTGATGTCTATGAAAGCGGCAATGACAATCCTTTCAGACGGTTATAATTTGACTAACATTTCGTGTTTTATTCACATCAGATACATGCACATTATGTAGTAACTATATAGTTTACTCTATTCTTCTTCCAGGTCACTGGTCACTTACTTTCATGTATTTCGTGAGACGAGAATGAACTCAAGTGTTGTAAATCCGACAGATCCGATTCTGAGGCGCAAACTAACATGGCGCCGCCCATTGCGCTTTATAGATCAACTAACACACATTCACTCACACATTTGAACATCAGATAGTTCGTGACACAGTTAAGAAGTTTGTGAATATTTTTAATAAAAAGAAAAAACGAAATAAACCCGATACAGCTGAGCTGTCAGCGCTATTGCAGCTGCTGTGTGTCATGTGAGAAACATGACGCGTCGCCATGGAAACATTAAAGCGATGCGTTCTAAAATATTTAGCCAGAGAATATGATCATATTTCAAAATAAAGCTGAAGCTGGAAGCTGGTTAGTAGCAGAGCAAGAACACAGACGACTGCTGTTATTACTGTAACTGTTATTTAGAGTTATATTAGGCCTGTAGTTGGGTTAGGTGGCTTAGGTTTTACTGTGAATTTGTAAATAAGTCAATAGTAATTTGTAAATAAGCAAATTGTGTTTTGTATTTATTTATATTCATACATTTAAGTATACATTAAACTTTTAATAAATGGTTCAATTTAAATATATAAAAAAAAAAAAAGCCATTTAATTTCCTCCACCTCGTTTTTTGGCCCTTTTTTTTTTTTTTTTTTTTAAGTGTCGGTTCAGGCACCGTTTAGGCACCGGTACCGTTTTAAAAGTATCGGTTTGGCACCGGAATCGAAAAAAACCCAAACGATACCCAACCCTAGTTATCATCCAGTGAGAGAGTGGTGTTCATGAACTCACGGTGTACGACACGGTTCCTGGAGGTTTGCTCTTCTCCTTCTTGGTCTGGCTGCTCGATTTACTGTTGACATCTGAAATTAAAAAGGGACAGTTCTTGTTTGGTTTTTTTAATGAGATATTATACATGCGTTATCTGTGCACATAATTATCAGTGTTAATTTCGTTGACGAATAATTTGTGTCATAATTTTCGTCAACGACATTTTTTCACTGACGAAAACGAGACGATAACTAAATAAAAACTAGTGTTGGATGACAAAAACTATGA
The DNA here is from genome assembly GCA_033150135.1 of Gobio occitaniae. NCBI lineage: Eukaryota > Metazoa > Chordata > Actinopteri > Cypriniformes > Gobionidae > Gobio > Gobio occitaniae. The sequence goes on along the minus strand of JARQWZ010002770.1, from coordinate 133,390 downwards.
CGAAAATCCACTGTCATTTTCGTCAACAAATAAAAACGAGATGTAAATGTTAGTGAGGGTCGATTAGGGAAGAGATCGAGTCAGAACTGATGTCCTGTGTCACAGATGCTGATCTAACCTCTGGAAAACACGGCTCACACACTCCAATCCAGCTCCAGAGCAGCTCAATCAATCAATAACACACATTTATGCCAGACCAGTGTTTATGAACTAATGCTGATGAATAATGACAATGTTTACTTTACCATGTTTATATAGTAATATGTTTTAGACGGTTGTAATAATGCATATTTTATCTCCTGAACTTGAATGAGCTCCTGCAACTGCAATAGTAAGGCTAGATTTCAAAATAAGAGTCCTGGTGTATTTCCAGCTGGTTTATAATTAAAAGTCACGCATTATATATTCGTTTTTGCTTACACAATAAACTGTATTTAATTTAATTCCCATTTAATTCATAGTCAGGAGGAAAGATCAGTATTTGACACATATTCAATAAAATATCAAGGTTATAATAGTTCACTAAAACCATTAAAAAAAATCTTCGTTACTTGAAATTAAATAAATGTGAACTGAAATAAAAAAAAAAAAAAATTAAAAAAAATTATTTGAAGCTTTAGCTTAACCTGATATGGCCTACTGACTAAAACAGAAATACAAAGTTATAAAAACTATAGAGATGTTTTTAAAAAACGAACAAAAGTGAATTGAGCTCTTTTGTGTATTTTTAATGTCAAAAACAAAATGATGTCAAAATGTCAGTTCGAGTGACAGTCGGTTATGTAACGCTTAAATGCTTAATGTATTACAATTTAACTAAACTCATTAGATTTTAGGAGACTAAAACTAAAAACAATTCAGGTGACTAAAATACGACTAAAACTAAATGGCATTTTAGTCAAAAGACTATGACTAAAACTAAATCAAAATATGCTGTCAAAATTAACACTGATAATTATTCATGTTCCTGGTAATCTTGAGTCAGAATAACGACATCTCTTCTCTGATGACGAGGGCGGGGCCACCTGTCACTCACATGAGATCAGCCAATAGCAAACCACAACCATCCAATCAACTCCACACAGACAAAATCAAGCCCCGCCCTACATTTGTTCTTGTTTGAGAAGCCGTCTGAACTTCCTTTTCATGCCGGGTTTAAAGATTCAAAACTCTCAGTAAATCCACATACATTTAGAACACGCTTATATCTGAATTAAAGCTGCACTATGTAACATTTTTGCAGTAAAATATCCAGCGTTATATATTTTGTTCAGTTGAGTACTTACAATATCCAGCTGTTTACTGTACAAACACAATATGTGGGTTTATTCTGGGAATCCATTTATTAAAAATGCTAATATAATAATGGATGGTCAATGGTCACTGGACGCATGTGTAGTGTAGTCCAGGATTATTACAGTTAACTACAACCATAAGAAAAATTGTTATTTGAAATAAAATAAACTTTAACCTGAAATAAAATATAAAATACAGTATAAATTATTATAAAATATTTCAGCTAGTTGCCAAGTCAGTAAAATAATTCAATAATTCATAAAAATTCATAAAAACTACATTGAACAAAATTATAAAACGCAACACTTTTGTTTTTGCCCCCATTTTTCATGAGCCTAACTCAAAGATCTAAGACTTGTTCTATGAACACAAAAGGCCTATTTCTCTCAAATATTGTTCACAAATCTGTGTTAGTGAGCACTTCTCCTTTGCCGAGATGATCCATCCGCCTCACAGGTGTGGCCTATCATTAGACAGCAGGATTATTGCACAGGTGTGCCTTAGGCTGGACACAATAAAAGGCCGGACTTGTTTGTTCGGCTCATCCCACAGATGCTCGATTGGATTGAGATCTGGGGAATTTGGACTCAAACTCGTTGTTGTGCTCCTCAAACCATTCCTGAAGCATTTGTGCTTTGTGGCGGCGCATTATCTGCTGAAAGAGCCACAGCCAGCAGGGAAAACCGTCTCCATGAAAGGCTGGACATGGGCTCAACAATGCTTAGGTTGGTGGGATGTGTCACAGTAGGCTGTCTGACCAATCAGAGCAGAGTAGCTCCCGGAAAGGAGGGATTTAGAGAGACGGAGTGAGTGATTGAGTGTGTGTGTGTCTCCGCCCACGCGAGTGAGTGATTGTGTGTCTGCGCGAATGAGTGAGTGAATGAGTGTGTCTGCGGGAGTGAGTGAGTGTGTGTGTCTCCGTCCGCCCGTGCGAGTGAGTGAGTGTGTGTCTGTGTGTGTCCGCCCGCCCGCGCGAGTGAGTGAATGTGTGAGTGAGTGTGTGTCCGCGCGAGTGAGTGAGCGTGTGAGTGAGTGAGAGTGAGTGAGTGTGTGTGTGTGTGTGTCCGCGCGAGTGAGTGAGCGTGTGAGTGAGTGAGTGTGTGTGTGTGTGTGTGTGTGTGTGTGTCCGCGCGAGTGAGTGAGCAGTGAGTGAGCAGTGAGTGAGTAGTGAGTGAGTGAGTGTGTGTGTGTGTATGTGTCTGCGCATGTGAGTGAGTGTGTGAGTGAGTGTGTGTGTCCGCGCGAGTGAGTGAGCAGTGAGTGAGTGAGTGTGTGTGTGTGTGTGTATGTGTATGTGTATGTGTCTGCGCATGTGAGTGAGTGTGTGAGTGAGTGAGTAAGTGAGTGAGTGAGTAAGTGAGTGAGTGAATGAGTGTGTGTGTGTGTGTGTGTGTGTGTGTGTGTCCGCGCGAGTGAGTGAGTGTGTGTGTGTGTGTGTGTGTGTGTGTGTGTGTGTGTGTGTTAGTGAGTGAGTGAGTGAGTGAGTGAGTGAGTAAGTGTCCGTCCGCCCGTGCGAGTGAGTGAGTGTGTGAGTGAGTGTGTCTGCGCGAGTGAGTGAATGAGTGTGTGTGTGTGTGTGTGTGTGTGAGCATGTTTTTGTGAAATATCAGGACACAAATGTGTATAATGACATGGGTATTACAAAAAGAGGGTGAAATATGAGGACGTTCCCCATGTCCTCACTTTTCAAAATGCTTATAAATCACAGAATGAGGTTTTTTCACAGAAAGTGAACTGCACAGTCTCCTGTGAGGGCTAGGTTTAGGGACAGTGTGTGTGTGTGTGTGTGTGTGTGTGTGTGTGATGGGTAGGTTTGGGGGCAGGGGCAGTGTGTGTGTGTGTGTGTGTGTGTGTGTGTGTGATGGGTAGGTTTAGGGGCAGGGGCAGTGTGTGTGTGTGTGTGTGTGATGGGTAGGTTTAGGGGCAGGGGCAGTGTGTGTGTGTGTGTGTGTGTGTGTGTGTGTGTGTGATGGGTAGGTTTAGGGGCAGGGGCAGTGTGTGTGTGTGTGTGTGTGTGTGTGTGAGTGTGTGAGTGTGTGTGATGGGTAGGTTTGGGGGCAGGGGCAGGGGCAGTGTGTGTGTGTGTGTGTGTGTGTGTGTGTGATGGGTAGGTTTGGGGGCAGGGGCAGTGTGTGTGTGTGTGTGTGTGTGTGTGTGATGGGTAGGTTTAGGGGCAGGGGCAGTGTGTGTGTGTGTGTGTGTGTGTGTGTGATGGGTAGGTTTAGGGGCAGGGGCAGTGTGTGTGTGTGTGTGTGTGTGTGTGTGTGATGGGTAGGTTTAGGGGCAGGGGCAGTGTGTGTGTGTGTGTGTGTGTGTGTGTGTGTGTGTGTGTGTGTGTGTGTGTGTGTGTGTGTGTGTGATGGGTAGGTTTAGGGGCAGTGTAAGGGGATAGAAAATACGGTTTGTACGGTATAAAAACCATTACGCCTATGGAATGTCCCCACATTTCACAAAAACAAACGTGTGTGTGTGTGTGTGTGTGTGTGTGTGTCCGCGAGAGTGTGTGTGATTTAATCATTGTGTTAGTTTGATATTTTGCGAGTCCTCCGAGCATTTCCCCCAGACGATTCCTGGGACTGAGAGGAGCTGAAGCTCAGTAAATATTCAAATCTTATCCAATCATAGCTGTGGGCGTTTACTTCCAAGTCTTCAGTGCGGCACACGCCCATCAAACCCGAGTGTTTTTCAGAGAGCCTCAAAACCAAGGCAGAAAATAGCTGATTCATGAAGGATGATGTTTCTGAATGTACGAACCACACAAACGTCATAAGTTGACCTCAGACAACAGTATAAACAAATTTAAAAAGCCAGTTCAGGACATCTTTAATCACCTTTTGCGTTGCCAATGTGTGAACTGCAGGCAACAAAGCCAAAAATCGAGATCCCCGTGGGTTTTCAATGAAAGCCTGTAGACTGAAGTTTATGTGAAGGACTCGGGATGGTTTCGCCGGGACTTTAATGTAACGCCAATGTGTCACGTCTTCACCTTTCCAGCGAGTGAAGTGGCACCTGAGGCTTATATTATCAGGACACGGATTCGATTTATCCATCGAGTCGTTTGAGAATCATTGAACAATGTGGTGATGTGCATTGTATATTATGAGAAAATGATTTGAAATATTAATAAATAAACATGGCCGTCCATATAAAGACACCCAGCCTAAGAATAACAGAACACCAGCTGTCACCCACGCCTGTAAAGACTCATAAAGCGCTGTTGTTTATACAGTGACGTCAGCTGAGTAATGAGAAACTGCTGATGTATGTCAAACATAAAGAACAATATGAGTGTCATTCAACACGAGCTCCTCTGAAACCAGAGACGCCCACATCCACATCCACAGCCGTCACAAGATGCTAAAGATTCATCACATCCATATCACCAAAAAGCATGATACAGGACAGTACAGTACAGTACAAACTGTTAAAACAGGCTATGTGTAAGACTTTATGTATTAATCACTTTTTGTGTTGCCAATTTGTGAACTGCTGGCATCAAAACAAAAAACGAACCCAAGGCGTTTTTTTTTTTTTTAAATGACGCTTTTACGTCTGTCGGTGTGCTAGGGATGGCTCGATACCACAATTTTGTCTTCGGTACGGTACCACAATCTAATACCGAAGGACCGATATTAAATCGATACCATACAGGGTCTGAATTTTGATGCGGGTATTGCGCATAATTTTACTCACTCTAGGGCTGTCAACGAATATTCTAAATTCGAATATATATTCAAATAGTTTTTAAAAAACGAATTTCGAAGGTGAAAATTAATATTCGAATAAATAAAAAAATGTGGGGGGAAAAAAACGCCCGCGGTAGTAGAGGCGTGGATGCGAGTTTGCGAGTGGGCGCGAGCCTCCGCTGACTGCGCGCGCTCCTCTCCAAACGGACGACGTGTTTATATTTGACGCGCTCGCCGTTGTGCTTTTCTCTGAAACGACAGATGGCGACTCGGAGTAATTGTTCTATAAACTATCAGGAAAAGCGTGGAGAAGAAGTGGGCTAATGTACACAGGTGACGATATTTATTTTAGTACACTTCACCGAAAACCACACACTACAAAAGAATCATGTAAAACAGATCAAAATAAACCTTGATATTACTTGTGACGAGAACAAAATGTATGTAGAAATGTAACGTTAACTTATACAACTCAATTTATGATATCTAAATGTTTCCTGATTTTACTAAACACTTTCGTGAGTTTTCACTTAGTTTCGTGAACTTTTCTTTATTAAACGGGCTTTTTTATGCTTTTGTAGGCTCGTTTTGTAAATATAAGCAACTCATTTGTATGTGCAAACTGGACCAGCCTTACTTTGCATCGCCCGCCACAAGCTCTCTGTCTGCAACACGCGAGGCCATAACGGAGAAATTAATTTAGTTGATTTGTAAGGACATGAGAGCGATCAGTGTCGTGGATGGGGCTGGAGTTCTGTCAAGCAATGGAACCGAGGTTCTGACTGTAGAGATATTGCATGAATAAAGGATAAATGCACTGCTTCCACTGGTTTGATTATTTACCGTTTCATGTCAAGGAAAAGTTCCATGTTTACCACAGAACAGCTCGCTCGGAGCGTTCAATAATATGCTGGAAAACTTATATTAATATTTGTTTCAATCACTGAATGAAGCCTGCTATATTTGGGACAAGAGTCGCGACCTTAAATTGCTTGCACAAAACTCTTGATCAGCCTCAAAATGTGTTTGTTCATTTAAACCGTTATACAGAGAGCGTGAGGGCGAGAGAGAGTGAGAGAGAGTGAGAGAGAGAGAGAGAGAGAGTGAGGTCTGCGGTCTTTAGCCATTAGTTGATTTACTTTTTGTGTAGGTAATACGTTGTCAAATATGTTTAAACTTAACTAGACTACCTATACAAGTAGTTATATCTCTTTGTATTCATTTGTCCTGTTATTGACGTAATGCGCGTCACTGATAAAATGCAGCACCATGTTCGAATAGTTCGAATATTCGTGCTTTTTTTAGAGGGAATATTCGAACGTCATTTTTGAGCAATTTTGACAGCCCTAACTCACTCTCGCAAGTTTTGGGTTTATGAAGCGGGAAATTACCGCAAATGTTTATTATTAAATGAATCAACAAAGATTATCACATCAATCAGTCATTTGGAAACTTTCTTGTAAGTAATTTCAGCGCGTCTCCATTCTCTCAAAATGAGCCAATTGCTTCTGGCTTCAAAAGACATCGCACCTGCACTATAAAAGCATCTGCGCGCTCAGATTCAACACTTTCGCTTCCGTTGCGGCACAGCTGACGGAAATCACTGCCCACATCTTCCTAAATATCGCCAATTTGAACATGCAAGCGATTTTATAGCATTTCGTAACACATATGGGACGAGAGCTCTTTGAGAGAGTTTTCTTTGCGCTCATACCACCAACAAACACACACACACAAACAAACAAGCCTAAAGAGCTCGCGCATTCCAAATTAAGTTGTTTTTCCTCAGTCAAATACACACAAAATTATGTCAAAAATGTCCATCTTTAGTGAGTAGTTACATAAACACAGTTGATTATGTCTTTCGCGGATGTAAATAGTGCAATAGTGTGCGTGCAAATATTATGAGGTCTAAACGTCACTGGTTGAAACGAACGCTGGAGATTCATTTAAACTATACGATCTTATGTATGTGCGTTAATCAGTGTTAAAAGAAAAATGTCTAAATTAGATCGTTAGAATTATGCACTCGCCTGTCGATCTCTTAATGTCTTACAAGTCAGGAATTAAGTGACGATGCTTGGCAAGGTTTGATGGTTCTTCAGCAGTTTTATAAGCAAAGTAATTCCAAATTTCACGTCTACTCCTGTCTTTATTAATGAGTTTTGTGCGTGTTGAGTGAGATTCAACTGCTGTATTCATGTTCTGTTGCCACATTTGCCGGTTTCACGTCAGTTTGGATAGTGCGCTGCCACCTAGCGGTGAAGTTCGGAACAGCAGCATATACCGAAATTTACACTAAAATATCTTCATTTGTGTCTGAAGATGAACGGAGGTCTGACGGGTGTCCAACCACATGAGGCTGAGGAATTAATGACAGAATTTACATTTTTGGGTGAACTAACCCTTTAATTATCAAATTTTATCGATTTGTTGTTACAGTCCTAGATTTCTCAATTCATCAGCCCGTTAAATTGTTATTTTGGAGCATTGGGATTGCTAGTCGAGGGCTTAAAGGGTTAGTTCACCCAAAAATGTAAATTGTGTCATTAATTCCTCAGCCTCATGTGGTTGGACACCCGTCAGACCTCCGTTCATCTTCAGACACAAATGAAGATATTTTAGTGTAAAGCTGATGCTGAGAAAGGCTTCAGATAGGCCTCCATTGGCATTCAGTACATTTACACTCACAAGACCCATAAAAGGCACTAAAAACGTCGTTACAAAGTCCATCTCACCACAGTGACTCTACAATAATCTTACGATGCGACGACAATAGTTTTTGTGCGCAAAAAAAAGCAAAATAACACCTTTATCCAACTTGTTCTTGTCTTCCGTGTGTGTCTCCACGACGCATGCGCGAGAATATGAGCAGATCCGGCGTTCGGGAATCCATGAAATGCTCACTTAAACCTGATTTTGAGAACTACACCGAGACCTAAAGCACGATCAGTGTAGAATTCAACAGCTGAGATACTCGCGTCTTCCTCTGCTCGTAAACAAATCTCTTCTGGTCATGTGTCCGAACGCCGGATCTGCTCATATTCTCACGCATGCGTCGTGGAGACACACACAGAAGACAAGAACAAGTTGGATAAAGGTGTTATTTTGCTTTTTTTTTGCGCACAAAAACTATTGTCGTCGCATCGTAAAATTATTGTAGAGTCACTGTGGTGAGATGGACTTTGTAACGACGTTTTTAGTGCCTTTTATGGGTCTTGTGAGTGTAAATGTACTGAATGCCAATGGAGGCCTATCTGAAGCCTTTCTCAGCATCAGCTTTACACTAAAATATCTTCATTTGTGTCTGAAGATGAACGGAGGTCTGACGGGTGTCCAACCACATGAGGGTGAGGAATTAATGACAGAATTTACATTTTTGGGTGAACTAACCCTTTAATGAACTCATTTTTTGTGAAAACCTCAAATGTACATTTTTCACTTGTTTTGCCTGTAGCCCGAGCGCACGAGCATTAAGTGTCTGCAGTAGTGTTAGACCGATATATCGGGCCGATATTTGCGATTTTTCCGTGTATCGGCCGATACAAATATTATTTCCCCTGCATTATTTCCAGACAGGCGTCCACAGGGCAGCTCTCACCGTCTTCAGACTCTCTCGCTCTCCCTCGCGCATATTAATCAAAATCAATTGAGAATTGACACGATGGTAAAAGGTGGAAAGACTGAAGTTTCACGTGGAGCATTGGGAGATTTTCTCCTGAATTACCGCTGGTGTTGCTCAACAAGAGATTAAGTGAAGTGCACCTACACTCTAAACAATGCTGGGTTAAAAATAACCCAAGTTGGGTTGAAAATGGACTAACCCATCAATTGGGTTGTTTTAAGCATACATTTAACCCAACCACTGGGTCAAAACAACCCAATTGCTGGGTTAGTCCATATATTCAACCCAACTTGGGTTATTTTTAATCCAGCATTTTTTAGAGTGTATCCATTAAATGACTAGGTTGTAAATAGTTTAGTATAGTTCAGTCAGTGTGCACTTTATTATGCTGCTCGCTTGTTGATACTGTGTGCCATAGTGTAATTATTTTATTTATGCTTAAATATTTATTTTCACCACTGAACTCTTTTGTTTTCTTCTTCTACCTCACCTGTTTTTACTATTTGTTAAATATTGTTTTTTTTTAGTTCAATAAATGTTCCTTTTTTAAATTGTAAATTGTTATCATCATGATCATTGTGTCATTTTTATGTTGTAAATTGAGGGAGCAAAAGCAGTATCGGCTCTAAAAATCGGCAGCCCATATCGCTCATCGGCTAAGGCTGATGAAAAAAAAAAAAAAATCGGTATCGGCACTAAAAAATCCATATTGGCCGACCCCTAGTGTGCAGTTCACCAAACGGCCACCGGTGTCGCTAATAACACGGCTCTCTGAATTCTAGTATTATTACCAGTGGAGTTCTGGTTGGTTTCTAACAGTCTCATGTGAATGTTCTGCTCTTTACACACGGCTAGTCTGCGTGATTTTATTTCAGACCATCATCTGGTTTAGTGTAACTTCCTGAAGAGAATGTGACCTTTGACTCTGTGTGCCGGTGTTTGTGTGCTCAGGTCTAAGCGCTGAGCCTCTTCCTGTCTGTCCGACTCAGATAAACAACACTCAGAGCGCATCACTTCCTGTGCTCCTCACAAACACAGTCCCAAACGTCACATGTTCTGTGCTAGATTCACGGAGGCTGGTTACAGCACTTACAAATGAGAGCGATAGAAGACACTAAAACAGTCCAGGGCAACAATATGCAAGTCGCTTTGGATAAAAGCGTCTGCTAAATGATCTCAAAACTGACTTCCTGGTCATATTGTGAACGCTTCAGGAGTCATATTCATAATCTTGCATTAAAAAATGCCATATTTTGCTCCACAACTTGTAATCGAGGTCACATGAGTAGGGGACAAATCATTTATCAATACAAATAAAGATAATTCTCACAATTAGATCAAAACCTTATCAATGAAAGAATCCTGCAGATTATACGGGTTTAACTAAAAAAAAACATCATTTTATTAAAGTCTTGTTTGCTTTTTTCAGAGTTTTTTTGGCTAAATTGTTGTTGTTGTTTTTATTGATTGCGATTCCAATTTAAAATGTTTGAAAAATAAAGTGTGTTTGTAGGGTTGAACATTTTGGCCAAAATATTGTGATAATACGTAGTAATAATAATAATAATAATAATAATGTTAATAATAATTAAATATTTATAAATAATAATAATTATTGTTATTATTACAAAATAAAAAATAAAAAATACAAAAAACTAAATTATTTTTACAAAAAAATACACACTTATACTACAAAACTTAAGAAATATTATTATTATTATTATATGAATACAAAAACTAAAGAAATATTGTTATTATTATTATTACTAAATAAAATACATAAAAAAATACAAAATACGTATTATTATTAAATAAAACAAATGACCAATACAAAAAAACTAAAGAAATAATATTACTACATAAAAATACAAAAAATACAAAATAAGATTTATCATCATCATTATTATCATTATTTCTAGGGCTGTCAAAAGACAGCCCTAGAAATCGCAATTAATCGCATCCAAAGTGTAAAATACATTTTTATTATTATATTATTTTTCTTAAATACATGATATTTTTTATTTAACAGTGAAATATTACCGTAATATTTCTTATTTTATTTTTTTATTTAGTAATAATAATAGGAATAATGTAATTTCTTTAGTTCTCAGGATATTTTAATATTTATAATATTAATATTTATTTATTTATTTTATTTAGTAATAATTTTATTTCATTTTTAGTAATTTTTATATTTTGAATAATAATAATTCTTATTTTTTTAATATTTTTATTTAGTAATAATTACGGCTGTCAAAAGATTAATCGCGATTAATCGCATCC
>JARQWZ010002770.1:90000-117500 GCA_033150135.1 Gobio occitaniae | reverse complement strand
TTCTATTTTATGCCATATTTATGACACTTATCATAATTTTGATGTCATTATTTAATTTTCCTAAAAGTTTAGACTTAATGTCACCATTATGATTGTGATCATATATATCACACATATATATGGTGATTTTGATACTTTTGTCATGTCACACAAATATTTTACCATAATTATGATTTAGTAGCTCATAATTTTGTCTTTTTATGTCATAATAATGGCTTTTATCTCATAATTTAGAATATTTGTGTCATAATTATGGCTTTTATCATAATTTTGACCTTTCATGTCATATTTATGACTTAGTCCCTCATAGTTTTGACTTTTTACATCATAATTATGATCTCCCAGAGCATGTGGCAGAAATGTGCATTGATAAGTTTGGAGTTAAATCTGTTAGAAAGCCTGAACTAACCAACAGAAAGTGTTTAATTCCTCTTTCAGCCCCTTGTCCACTTCCCGTCCGGCGTAAATCTGTGATTTAAACCCATCTCACCTGGCGAAGTATCCGACCCTCTTCTCGGGCTTCTCCATCCTGAATCCAGTCCAGTCCAGAATCCAGAACCAGCGTTGCCTGAGCGTTGCCTGAGCGTTCCTGTCTTCACAAACACACACAACGCAGAACGTCAGCCCTTAATATGTCCGGCCTTATCTCCAGGCCTGGGGTCAAAGGGTCACGGACAGGGTTCTGCAATAAACCTGCGGTCCGAGAGTCGGGAAACTGTTGACTCAGACTGGATCCAGCGGGATTGAGCTTGTTTTTATTGGGAGAAGCCACTGGATCTCCACTGATGGCCCGGTTAAGACACTCATTATTGTCCAGGATCAACAAAGCCAGTGTTTGATTAGAGATAAGCAGTGATTAGATTGAGTCGACGCATCTGATATATCTCAGATCAATCTTAAACTGAAGGGATGGATGGCATAATCCCATTTAACAGGGACTGAAACGAGATATGAAACTCACGTTTAGCACGTAATTTTACGCGCTTGCATGCACAATGACGGCACGTGCATCACGTCACAGGTGATCTGTCATGTGCATAACACTGGAAATCCATGCACTAAAAACAACATCATATGCATGCATTAAAACTGCCCAAAAGAGGACATCATGCATGGCGTTATGCATCTTTATCGACATACACGCCAAATGCATGCGTGTTATATTCATATTCCATGCATTTGAAAGCAAATATCATAAAGATTAAACACATAACATGGATCCTCCTGCATGCGCATGTGTAAAGACACAATAACCCACCTCGACAAACACACACTACATCCCTGAAGCTCGCCGTGGATCCCCTGATGCTGCGGTTAGGCGTGTAGATGAGGATGAGAATGCGCTATTGTTGATATAAACACGCACACATGCAGTCCAGGCTAACAGGCTAAAGCTAAAGCTGCTGTTAAAGTCCTCTCATGTCGAGGCTCGAAGCGGATTCCGGCCGGTTCTGCTTATATCTCGGGAACACCGACGCCTGATTTCGGGACTTTGACCCGTTATATCGCGAGTCGGTCGTCAAAAACGCTTGGTGTGCGTGTTTGGGTTTGCGATTATTTATGTATTCATATCGAGATTTAAATGTCGATTTTCTCATAGGTCGAAGTCCTCTCATGCCACGCCCATTTACCATATGATTAACAGGAAATGGGAAGTGTGTGTGTGTGTGTGTGTGTGTGTGTGTGTGTGTGTGTGTGTGTGTGTGTGTGTGTGTGTGTGTGTGTGTGTGTGTGTGTGTGTGTGTGTGTGTGTGTGTGTGTTATTTATTTTTTAAGCTTGATATAAACAAGTATATTAACATCCAAAAATATTTTTGCCAACATACATTTTTTTATTTAAATTTAACAAAATATTAACACATATAGGCCAATATAATTTGTTTTATTATTATTAATATTATTTGTTTTTTATTTTTTTATATTTTGGCCAACATACAAAATATTAAATTTTTTATTTATTTTTAGAAAAATATAAACACGTATATTAACATCCCAAAATATTTTGGCCAACACATAAAAAATATTGTATTTATTTTTAGCAAAATATAAAAAAAAAAGTATAATATCATCCAAAAATATTTAATTTTTTATTTATTTTTAGAAAAATATAAACACGTATATTAACATCCCAAAATATTTTGGCCAACACATAAAAATTATTGTATTTATTTCTAGCAAAATATAAACAAGTATAATAACATCCAAAAATATTTTATTTTTTATTTATTTTTAGAAAAATATAAACACGTATATTAACATCCCAAAATATTTTGGCCAACACAAAAAAATATTGTATTTATTTTTAGCAAAATATAAACAAGTATAATAACATCCAAAAATTATTTCGGCCAACATATACAAAATATTGTATTTATTTTTAGCAAAATACAGTATAAACACTTAAATTAACATCCAAAAATATTTTGGCCCACATATAAAAAATATTTATTTTTTTTATACATTTTTACTTAATATAAACACGTATATCAACATCCAAAAATATTTTGGCCAACATATAAAAAATATTTTTTATTTTTTTATTTTTAGCAAAATATTAACACGTAAATTAACGTCCAAAATATTTTGGCCAACATATAAAAAATATTTTATTTTTAATTTATTTTGAACTTAATATAAACACGTATATTAATGTCCAAAAATATTTTGGCTCACATATAAAAAAAATTTTTTTAGCAAAATATAAACACGTATATTAACATACAAAAATATTTTATTTTTTATTTCATTTTAGAAAAATATAAACACGTATATTAACATACAAAAATATTTTATTTTTTATTTAATTTTAGAAAAATATAAACACGTATATTAACATCCAAAAATATTTTGGCCAACATACAAAAAAATATTTTATTTTTATTTTAACAAAATATAAACACGTATATTAACATCCAAAAATATTTTGGCCAACATATAAAAAATATTTTATTTTATTTTTATTTTTTGCAAAATATAAACACGTATATTAACATCCAAAAAAATTTTGGCCAACATATGAAAAAAAAATATATATATATTTTTTATAAATAAAAATATTTTTATTTTTATTAATTTTTTTAGCAAAATATAAACACGTATATTAACATACAATTTTTTTTTGCAGAATATAAACACGTATTAACATCCAAAAATATTTTGGCCAACATACACAAATATTTTACTTTTTATTTATTTCTTTAGAAAAATATAAACACATATATTAACATCCAAAAATATTTTGGCCAGCAAAAAGTGGTAATTGTTTAAATGAATAAAATGACAACACTTGAAACAAATGTGACATCTAGCCCCTAAACGACTAAAATATGTGATGGGAACCGGGACAAAAACAGTTTTGAACTAGATGTTTGAAGCACCTGCATGTCTGAAACAGAACTAACTCTAATTCTGTCATTGAAGTTTTGACCTACTGCATATGTTTGGTTTTTAATAGAAAAATGAAAGTGTGAGAAGTGTTGATTGAGTGCTGCGGTTGATTTGTGGTGTTTCAGGTGTTTCAGGTGTTGGTGTCACATGCTGGAACTAAATGCACATGGTGCATGTGGGACTTGTGAATGTCACGTCCTGGATAATAAACACACACTCCTCTGTATGAACATACTCATGAATATTTAATATGCATTTAAACATATCAATTATTAAGCATTTCCCCCTCATTACCAATGGCCGCTTGATTCCCATCACTGCTATCATCTAGAGCTACTGGAGTGCCTCAGGGCTCGGTGCTGGGACCGCGTCTCTTCTCCATCTACATCTCATCACTAGATCTGTCATTCAGAAACATGGTTTCTCCATCACTGTTATCATCTTCAGCTACTGGAGTGCCTCAGGGCTCGGTGCTGGGAACCCTTCTCTTCTCCATCTACATCTCATCACTAGATCTGTCATTCAGAAACATGGCTTCTCCATCACTGCTGATATGGATAAATGATAAATGATATATCTTTATTTATTTTTTTACCATAAATGCTTTTAATCAATTGTTTTAGAATGCATTAACCATGACAGTGACACAACGATACAGATTTATTTCTGTTTATGATTTGCAGTAAAATGATGATGTAAAATGCAGATGTTGTTCAGAGCTGAGGAACTCCAGCCACCATCTCACTCTCAATCCCACACATCCTTGCCTCGCAGGATCTTAAAATAACCTGCAAAACACAACAAGATCTTCATTATTATACATTATTTTAATAATAAATTATATATGAAGACTTCAGATGCAAAAACCTCTCAGTTCATCAGACATTTTTTCTCTTAAATAAGCTTTTTCTAATCAGGCTGTTCAGTAATTCACTTTACTGGCAATGAAAAGGTTATTAGTCGGTTTTTTTTGAAAAATAAAAATGACATTTATAGTTCTTGATAGATATCATCATAATTTCCACAAAATATTATATAAGAAACTATTCTCAAAATATTAGAAACTATTATATAAAATAATCAATATTATTAAAATAGAGTATATGTATATTTTAAAACAATAAATTATTGTAATTATTCTAAATTAAGTATTATCCATTATTTAAAGAAAAAAAAGAAAAAAAGAGAAAAATGTGTATATATATATATGTTTCCCAAAAAAATAATTAAATGACCATTAAATAAAATATGCAATATTATTCAAATAATGTGTTATTAAATAACAAATTATTGTAATTATTATAAATATAAGTATTATACATTACTTTAATTATGTATTTTTATTATTATTATTATTATTATTATTATTATTATTATTATATTAATTTCCACAATAAGTGGACTCAAACTACTATTTGATTTTATTAGTAGTATTTGATTATTTATAATTTATAAAAAAATATTTTTATTTTATTATTTCTTATTGTTTTTTGTTATTTTATTTTATTATTTTATTAATATAATATAAAAAAAATCCATATTTAAAACTTTATCAAGTAAACTTTCGACCGACCGCCTTCCATGGAAAAGTGTTGAATGTTGAAAGTGAAACTCGAGATGTGTTTGTGACGTCATGCCCTGGTGGCGTTAGTCTTTCCATCGGCAGGCGAACTTTCAACACTTTCTCCATAAATTGAACAGGGAAGGCGGTCGGCCGAAAATTTACTTGATAAAGTTTTAAATATGGATATTTTTCTTACACAAACGCATCGATTCGCTTCAGAAGGCCTTTATTTAACACCCCAGAGCCGCGTGGAGCAGTTATATGACGGACAGATGCACTTTTTATGGACTTCAAAAACAGAGCAACTATTACTGCCATTATAAAGCTTGGATTAGCCAGGACATTTGTAATATAACTCAGATTATATTTGTCTGAAAGAAGAATGTCATACACACCTCGGATGACTTGAGGGAGAGTAAATCATGGGCTAATTTTCATTTTTGGGTGAACTATCCATTTAAACAACTACATTCTCACCTGAAAAAATCTTAAAACTACATTTTGTGACACAATATAGTATTTTTTAATTATGCTGGGTTTCTCATCACCTCACTTCACCATGTGACAGCAGTGAGCAGGCTCCTGATTGGTTAACGCGGCGCGAATTGACGCCAAAGTTCCGATTTTTGAACTCGGGCGTCAGACGCGAATTCGCTTCAAATGTACGGATCTGCACAAAAAGCACCGAATAAAATCACTGGTGTGTAACGCACAAGACAGTCGAAATTTGCGTGAACTGGACGCGTCAACGCATCTTAAAGCAGCACTAGGTAACTTTTCAACCTTTATAATATATTTTCAAGACTCTTGTGATGATACATGGACTTACAATAGGTTGAATGACACGTCTGCCATAGCCTGACGGGGTCTGTGTCGTTTTTAATCGTACTTTTAAACTTCGGGTTTCGGGTATATATATTAGTTATATATATATATTTTCAGTTAATATCCTGTACATTTCTTTTTTCTTATTTTAATTGTACAATAAGTTTTTAATCTAATATTTGTTATATTTCAGCTTCATTTCAATTAACAAAGATGATTTTATAATCATTTTATTTAATAATAACAATAACAGCACCGGTTTCGGGTAAATCTAGTTAATTTTAATTGTTGATAGTTGCAGTTGTCGTTTCTAAATATGTTTAGTTTATTTTTCATAAGCACTGTAGTTTCATTTATAGAAACCATAGGTAATTTAACTAATATTTGTCTGTAACAAATATATTTTATTGTTATTGCCATTTTTTTTTTTAAAGCAGCACTAGGTAACTTTTCAACCTTTATAATATATTTTCAAACCTCTTGTGATGATACATGGACTTACAATAGGTTGAATGACACGTCTGCCATAGCCTGACGGGGTCTGTGTCGTTTTTAATCGTACTTTTAAACTTCGGGTTTCGGGTCGTAACCCGAGAACAAAAACAACTACAAAATTCGACTGCTTTACGGCATATACGTCACTTCCACCACCACTTCCTTAAATTCAGACGTGCGAGCCCAACTATCGTTTGTTTGCCGGATGGCCGAAGCAGCAGAAAAATAAGAAAGCAAAGGTTTTGTCGGAGGAAAGCAAAAAGAGGAAATGAGAAAGTGATGGGATTAAAGGCAGAGGATCAACATTGGGCCGGCGTTTGCTCGTTGGCGTGAGCTGGAGGAGGAGCGGCTACATTCTTATAATTCTTAAAGTAAATCCATAAGACGTACAAAATCATATTTTAGGATACCTAACATGTCTGTGATATTGGTTTATTTGTCTTGCCTCAAGCTATAATGCAAATCGATTTTTCAAATTTGCAGATTCATCTATGGTAGCTTGATATTATAATATTGACGATATATGGTTATTACCTACCACTCAAACATTGAATTGAAGGATCATATAGATTCTGTAAAACGGGAACCAATAGACTAGGCTACTATAATGACGCTGGCTTCTAAACGTGAGCATCGCGATCATTTGGCGTAAAAAAAAATAAAACCCATGAAATGATATTCATATGACATGCTGAAACATGTGCCACTGTACCTGTGATGAAGACATTTCACACGCGACGCAAGCAGAACACGCATGTGAACTCCTGCCGTGTTCAGGACTGTCATAGTTGTCAACAAATGCACGTGCGATGCATCCCCTGATGTAAGATGACAAGAGTTTACGATAGTAGTAGAGGACAATACTGTTTCCCAACTGTAGGGGGAGCCGAGAGCAAAACCTGCCCAGTGCTGCTTTAACATTGACGGAACATTGAAATCACTCGCTCTATTTCGCTCTATTCGCGTTTGGTGTGAACAGCAATAGTCGTCCCCTCAGCTCCGCCCACATCCCGCCTCTTTGCCCATTGTCAGTTATCCGGGAGTGACGCGCTGACAAAATGGCGACGGCCAGCTCGACCCGACTTTGCGCTTCAGAATCCTATGGGTGACGTCACGGACACTACGGCCATATTTCTTTACAGTCTATGATTGTAACACCACACTTTAGTTATAAGCGTCATGAGATGTAGCTAAATATGTAATATTTGACAACTATTTTACGTTAAAACCGTTCAGTGACCAACAGTAACGTCAAACTCCTTGACCTTTGTTATGAAATTTCACCATTTTGATTGAAAAATTTACATTATTTATGTAAATCATAACTTAATTTGACATGAGAAGAAACGTTTTGCATTTTTACATATTAGACCGATGAAAATAAGAGTGAATGTGTGCATATTTAAAAAAAGAAATATTATTTGCAAGAATAGAACTGGAACTTTTACCGTTCTTATTTATTTTTCTTTATGTCCTTAAATAATAATAATAATTTAATTTCTTTAAATAATCCTTAAATTATTTATTTATTTAATGCAATTTTTATAATTTTATTGACTTATTGTATTGTAGTGTAAATCAGCAAACATTACCATTATATATCAGTACTTTAAATGACTTTTTCTTAGCACAAGACTTTAGCTTTTTCTGAATTATTAACCCTTAATCGTCCCTCAGGGTTTACGTTTGAGTCCCTTGTGCTCAGATAGACCCCAAACATTTACAGAGCGATTGCATAAGGAAATATTATTTTCTTACATGGAAAACTATATATCATTTTTTTTATTTACTTCTCAACTATACATTTATGCTGTGTTTTTGTGGGTATTTGGTAGTTTTTTACCTATTTACTGCCCAAATACTCAACTATGTCATAAATTGGCTCATTAAAAATTATTTTTTGTGTGGAATGTATGGAATTTTTTCAGATTTATGCCAGTTTTGTTGATTTTATTTGCCAGTTTCTATAAAATGCTCTCTGTTGCAGTCACACGTGTGTGTGTGTGTGTGTGTGTGTGTGTGTGTGTGTATGAGACAGAAAGTTTGTTCCACTTTGTGTTTATGCTCTAGGACCAGATCTTGATATAAATGTTGACATTTTCAGATTTATACTGGATTTAGTTGATTTTTTTTTACAAACAAAGTGAAAAAAAAAGCATTTTTTACATTTTCCCATTCATTGCCAAAATAAAAAAAATACTCCAGACACCTGTGTGTGTGTGTGTGTGTGTGTGTGTGTGTGTGTGTGTGTGTGTGTGTGTGTGTGTGTGTGTGTGTGTGTGTGTGTGTGTGTGTGTGTGTGTGTGTGAACATGCTTGTTCCATATTGCATTTGTGCTCTAGTATTAGTACTTCATTTATGTAGGAAAATCTTTCAGATTTATGCCAGTTTTGTTGATTTTATTTGCCAGTTTCTATAAAAATACTCTCTGTTGCAGTCACACACATGTGTGTGTTTGTTTGTGTGTGTGTGTGTGTGTGTGTGTGTGTGTGTGTGTGTGTGTGTGTGTGTGTGTGTGTGTGAACATGCTTGTTCCATATTGCATTTGTGCTCTAGTATTAGTACTTCATTTATGTAGGAAAATCTTTCAGATTTATGCCAGTTTTGTTGATTTTATTTGCCAGTTTCTATAAAAATACTCTCTGTTGCAGTCACACACGTGTGTGTGTGTGTGTGTGTGTGTGTGTGTGTGTGTGTGTATGAGACAGAAAGTTCGTTCCACTTTGTGTTTATGCTCTAGGACCAGACCTTGATATAAATGTGGAAATTTTCAGATTTACACTGGATTTAGTTAATTTTTTTTGACAAAAAAAGTGAAAAAAAAAGTATTTTTTACACTTTCCCATTCATTTTCAATGTGGGGTCAATCTGACCCAGAGGGACTTAAACGGTAAAAACATTTTTTACACACCTTTAGAACAACCAAATCAAGCCCAGATTTTGTGTGCATGTTTAGATTATTTAGGAAAAGTCTCAGAGTCTCATGGCCCTGAGATGAAGGGAACACTTTTTAAAAATGGAGGAAAAGTCCAGTGGGGTCAGCTGGAGCCCAAGGGCCGATTAAGGGTTAAATTAAATTAAATCACATACACTGTAAAAAAAAAAATCAGCTCTCCAATTGAAAATTGGAACTGTGATCGCTCACTTGAAAATTTTCAATTGGAGAGCTGATTTTTTTTTTACAGTGTATAAAATACATATTTTGAGTTTTTTTAAAAATTAAAAGATTACGTTAAAACGTTACATTTTCATTGCAATTTTTGATTTACTGTGTTTGCAATATTCATTGAATAGAAAGGACCAAATAAAACGAATAAAAAATTAAGACATTATTAATTAATAATATAAAACACTTAAATTACATAAAATCCAAATTAAAATAGAACACATAAAATAACTATTTAGAGATTTTTTTTATTAAAACTTGTTACAATTTAATTGCAATATTAACCATGTCTGTAATATTTATGTGAATAAATGTCTAATAAAAAAATAAATAAAATAAAACTAAAAAAATAAATAAAAACTAATAAAAAATTAAGACTATTAATAATATAAAATATATTTAAATGAGATAAAATCTAAATGAACTAATAAAACATACAATTATACTTCTGAATTTTTTACATGAAATATTTTATTAACCAAAAATTAATACATTATTATTTCTTTAAACATACATAAAATCTAAATTAAATTAAATATAAAACAAAATAATTATTTGTTTCTTACAATTTCATAGCAATATTTGTATTAATAATTAAAAATATATTTAAATGAGATAAAATAAAAAAAATGCATATTAATAATTTTTCTGAATTTTAAATGAAAACTTGTTACAATTCCCTTGTAATGTTTGTAATATTTATGTGAATAAAAAAGTCAAATTAAACTAATAAAAATTAAGAAATTCATTAAAAATAAAACATTTAAATTAAATCTATATTAAAATAGATACATTTCTTACAATTTCATTGCAATATTTGAATTACCATAATTGTTTTAATTATTAAAAATATTTGTAATATTTGAGTAACCATGTTTTTGATGCTCATGTAAATAAAACATACAAAAAGACTCTTAAAATTAAAAATATATTTAAATGAGATGTAAATGAAAACAAAAATTGCATATAAATTTGAAATATTTTACATTGCAATATTTGATTAACCAAAAATGAATGCATTATTAATTAAAAATAAAAAAATCTTTACACAAACAGTAAATCTAAATGAATGGAACACAAAATAATTATTTCGAGTTTTTTTAAAAATTAAAAATTGTTACAATTTCATTGCAATATTTGATTAACCGTGTCTGTAATATTCATGTGAATAAAAAAAGACTAAAGTTAAAAATATAAATATATTTAAATTAGATAAAATCTAAATAAAAACATAAAATGCATATGAAAATATTTTTCTGAATTTATTGCAATATTTGATTAACCAAAAATGAATACATTAATTAAAAATATAAAACATTTAAATTACATAAAATCTAAATTAAAACAGAAATATATTGAATATTTGATTATTCATGTTAAAATCATGCAAAAAAAAATTACAATTTAAATATCAATTATTATGACTTTTTTCTGATTAAAAACTAGTTACATCATCAAAATATTTCATTACCATATTTAGTCATATTCTAGTAAAGGTGAATATATAAATGTTTTCAAACCTCTGCAGATCCTCAACAGTGTCAGTGTGTGTTAGACTTTACCTGAGCGTCAGATTCTGTTCCTGTCAGTCGAGCCACACACAGACAGACACACACACACACACACACACACACACACACACACACGCTGGGTTATAACCCCTGGTCATGTGACCGTGGCCGCAGATCTCCCCATCAACCAATCACAGGACACGCTTTCATATGTTATCTACATTTATTTACAACATTACAGAGCAATGCATGCTGGGATACACACAGGGTCACCAGCTCCTCACACACAGCTGGGAATTAAGGACACTTGACAGTCTTTTTGGTTCAGTGACTGAATGTGCAAAACCAGAGCTCACACACACACACACACACACACACACACACACGATCTGAAACACCACGTCTGGGTCATTCCACCCCATAACCAACAGGGTCGTTGAGAGTGAATATTTCATTTTTTTAACATTTATAGGTATTCATTTTATTCATAAACAATCTGCACTGAGAAATTGTGCAATGAAATTAAAGCATTATCATATTTTACAATGTGACAGATCATAAAAGATCCTAAAGTGAGATTTTCGGGGTGAAATATGACGAGTTTAGTGTCATTTTAAAGGTAAAACTAAACAGATCTCAGTGTAAATGACGGATTATGATGATTATAGTGATGGAAATGTTTTTCTGCTCGTGTGCTTGATGTCCAGGACGGAACAAAAATCATAAAAACAGCCTCAGAGTCACAGAACATGATTTTATAATAGTGTGCAGATGTGTTTACTGAGTCTCATCAACATCTGCAGCTCATATTTCATCCCAAAAACTAAAATTAGATATATTATAAATTAAATATATGTATTTAAAAATTTTATTTAATTTATATTTACACCACACACACATATTATAAGTATATGTATGAATTTTAATTATATAAAATATATATAATATATATATATATATAAAAAAATATACATACACGTACATGTATATTATAACTTAAAATATAAATTAATTAATTTAAATAAATAAATATATAAGTTATAATATACATGTACGTATATGTGTATATATATATATATATAAAAATTCATACATATACACACACATATATATATTTTAATATACATTTATTAGTGCTGTCAAATCGAATAATTGTGATAATATGTGTATACTGGGTATAATTATTATGTATGAATTTATGTATTTATACATACATAATAATTATACACAGTACACACATATCACAATTATTCGATATGACAGCACTAATAAATGTATATATAAAAATAAATAAATATATATGTATATATAAAAATAAAAAACAAATAAAAAAATTATATATATATATGTTTTAATATACATGTACTATATTTATATATATATTTTTTTTATATATATATTCATTTATATATTATTATTTATATTTTAAGTTATTTCATATATATTTAATTGATATTCTATTATGTTAAAAATAATATATATTTGTGTGTGTGTATATGTAGTATTTATAAATGTAATTCCTATTTATGCATATATATATATAATTTTTTTATTTTTTTATATTTTATTATTTATATTTTAATCTATAATATTTTTTTTTTTTATAAAAATGTGTTCAAAATAAAAACAAATATGTAAAAAAAAACATATTTTATTTAATGCAGCCTGTTTAAATTTTATTAGTGTAAAAAAAATATTTTACAAAGTCAAAAATCGTAACAGGCTTAATTTTCTTAATGCAGAATGTGTTGATCATTAGGTGAAACTCGACCCGCACGTGTGTGTGTG
This sequence comes from Gobio occitaniae, assembly GCA_033150135.1. Classification (NCBI taxonomy): domain Eukaryota; kingdom Metazoa; phylum Chordata; class Actinopteri; order Cypriniformes; family Gobionidae; genus Gobio; species Gobio occitaniae. The sequence goes on along the minus strand of JARQWZ010002770.1, from coordinate 104,764 downwards.
TGTGTGTGAGCTTCACCTAAAGCTCCTAAAGCCCTGAGGCCGTGATTGGCCGCTGGGGTCTCAGTGTCCCTGCATGTCTGCGGCCCCTGAGGGCCCGGCCGTGGTGTTCAGATACTGCCAGCTGAGGGCCGCCAGCAACATGGCCGCGGACACGTACACCGGAGAGATGTGGGGCCGCGGGGCCGGAGCCGCCCTCAGGCTCTTCTCACAGATCAGGTTCAGCACACACAGAGTCTGCTCCCGCGACGGGTCTGTGGAGGAAACCTTCTGCAGGATCTGGAGGAACAGCGGGAATACAGGATCAGGATTACAGGAGCAAACAGATCATCTACTCAGAGATATACACACACACACACACACACACGCACGCACAAACGCACAAACACACGCACACACACACGCACGCACGCACAAACACACGCACAAACACACACACGCACGCACAAACACACACACACACACACGCACACACGCACGCACGCACAAACACACGCACGCACAAACGCACGCACAAACACACGCACGCACGCACAAACACACGCACGCACGCACAAACACGCACACACGCGCACGCACAAACACACGCACACACGCACGCACACACGTACGCACATACACACGCACGCACGCACAAACACACGCACACAAACACACGCATGCACGCACACACGCACGCACAAACACACGCACGCACTCACGCACAAACACACGCATGCACGCACAAACACACGCACGCACAAACACACGCACAAACACACGCACGCACGCACGCACAAACACACGCACGCACGCACAAACACACGCACAAACACACGCACGCACGCACAAACACACGCACAAACACACACACAAACACACGCACGCACAAACACGCGCACAAACGCACGCACTCACGCACAAACACACGCACGCACTCACAAACACACGCACGCACAAACACACGCACGCACAAACACACGCACGCACACGCACGCACGCACAAACACACGCACGCACAGACACACATGTATATACACTTGTTTCATTACTGGATGAATCAGCGTTTTTGAACAAATCTCTTGAGTGAATGATTCAATGACTCACTTGTTTCATTACTGGATGAATCAGCGTTTTTGAACAAATCTCTTGAATGAATGATTCAATGACTCACTCATAAAGACTTCACTTGTTTCATTACTGGATGAATCAGCGTTTTTGAACAAATCTCTTGAATGAATGATTCAATGACTCACTCATAAAGACTTGTTTCATTACCGGATGAATCAGCGTTTTTGAACGAATCTCTTGAGTGAATGATTCAATGACTCAATGTGTGATTTGGAGGTTTATCAGACAGAAGAGTAGCTGAAGGACGCACCTCCTGACTGTATTGTGTGATGATGCTCTGAACGGCCCCCATGTTTGTGGCCTGCATCATGAGCGTCACCGCCTGGCCCTTGCGGATCTTCACCACCCCCTGAAACACCTGAGGGTTGTTGTAGCACGCAGACAGAGTCGCTATCGCCATCACCTGGCCGGAGGAGGAACACCATTAACACCATTAACACCATTAACACCCAGCATCACACTCAGAGGAACACAGGCTCTCTCATGTTCAAACATCCACAGCTACTATATTCATATATACAATCACTATATTCATATATACAATCACCATATTCATACAATCACTATATTCATATATACAATCACTATATTCATATATACAATCACCATATTCATACAATCACTATATTCATACATCACATTCTGTTATTTACATCCATGACACTAAAGACGTCCATTTGTGTTATTTTATTACTATACTACAACTACATTACTATACTATCTGAGTATTTATTAATATTTAGAATTTGTATCTTTAAATGTTTCGCTTTCATTTGAATTTTGTAAAGTTTTTTGCCATTTTTATGCATTCTTTAAAAAAAAGTCTTTAGTTTTTAACACTGTTTATTTCAACTTTGTCATTTTAGTACTTCAATCTAAACTAAACAAATATTAGTTTTCATTTCATTTTTAGTTAACATTTGAGTAAATTTGATATGCGTTTTACTTGTTTTTATGTCTTTTTAGTTTTTATTCTACTCAAATTAAATAAGTTTGTTTTTTATATTTTGTGAACGCACCATTACTGTTCTAGCGTTTCTAAACGCCGCTAAACTCCAGGTAAAGCTCATCACCACACCTGAGGAATGGCACAGAAGTTGAAGACGCTCTGGTTGCGGAGGCGGGACAGGTACGCGATGACATCAGGCACGTGGTGGAGGGCGTCGGTCACCAGCAGGTTGAGGCAGGACAGGGCGGAGCTCAGGTGCTGAGGCTGGGCCAAATCCTCCAGACGGGACGCAAACTGACTCCAGGCCTGCAGAAAACACCAATAATCAGACCACAACTCAAAACATTATTCACTTTATTTAATCAACTCATCTTGATTTAACACCATTATATTAGGTTTCTGGTTCAAATGTAATTGCTTCATGTTAAACTGACTTAAAACCGTTACTCTTTGACATAACTTGATGTTTTCATTTTGAAATAACACATTTCAATCAAGTGACCCAATCAAACAAGACTTTCACTTCCCATCATGCTATGCAAAGGGGCTGAATTCGGAGAGTAAATGTTTAAATACAGTGCTATTTGATGAGAAAATGGAGAGACTTTTTAATGCTTAATGTTTTATGTCGGTATTTAAAAGTTTGTGTTATGTTAGTGTTTTGGACGTTATTGTTGTGGTGAAGTGTAGATCATGTGCTCGGGGTGAGGATCTGCTAATAACTATTTAAGTTGCTTTAATAATAAAAAACATCTACTTTGAGCAAGCCATGGATGTAACAAAACCATCTTCTGGCTAGCCAATAAGTAAAAGTTTTGTAAATGTTGTAAAAATAGTATTTCACTAAATAAAAATAATCAATTAAACTGCATTACTTGTTTTAGTTTGTTTTTTATATTCATTTTAGAATAATTAAATTGAATAGTTTTCGACAAAATTAAGAATGTTAACCTGATGGCATTGAATTAACCTTATGTAAAAAAAAAAACTTCACTGAAATAAACAATCTTATTTAACCCTCTGGGGTTCTTCATTTATGGGCCACACTCAGGACCTTCAGGTCAAAAATGACCCAGAGGGCGGGATTAAGATAAAAAAAGATTTGATTAAAATCAATGAAATATATTTTTGTTCAATAATATTTTTTCTTTTCTTTTTTGGTGTTTTGAGATCATTTTATGATTTATAATTAATATTTATGCAATAATTATGACCCATTTTTTCCCATTGAATATAATTAAAAAATTATATATATTTATCTTTTTTTTATATTTTTTATTAAAGCTGCATTTCATTTTAGAGTCAAACCTAGGCGTCATGAAAGCAATTTTTTTAATGAGATCGGTGCCATCCGGTGGACACATTGAGCATTTTTATCACACAATAGCACATTTTTAGCACTATAGTGGATCTTGCGTTTTTTTAAAAAAAAATGAAAAATCGTAGCTTCATTGGAATGGTCCGAAACTTGGTGACTTTATTGGTACTTGGTATATGAACACCCAGACAAAAAAAAACACACACACACACACACACACACACACACAAATTAACGCATGCCATTCCAAAAGCTAATTGTTTTTTTTGTGTGTGTGTGTGTGTGTGTGTGTGTGTGTGTGTGTTTTTTTGTGTGTGTTTTGCACTCTTGATGTTTTAGAGATCTTCACTGTTGAGTCCTCTTTTCTGCATCCTGGCTGATTTGTAGATTATATGCACAAAAAAACTCTGTATTTTCACATTTTGCCAGTTTCCCATTCATTTCCTATGCGGGTCATTTTGAGTCTTGAGTGTGACTTTTTTTTTTTTTACGACCACTTAGACTTTTCAAATCCTGTCCCCAATTTTTTTGGGTGTTCATATACCAAGTACCAATAAAGTCACCAAGTTTCTGACCATTCCGATGAAGCTAAGATTTTTAACATTTTTTATTTTTAAAAATTCGGGTCAGAAATGACCGAAAAGCCCCAGAGAGTTAATAAAAAAAAAAAAACATCTACTTTGAGCAAGCCGTGGATGTAACAAAACCATCTTCTGGCTAGCCAATAAGACCTTGTAAAAGTTTTGTAAATGTTGTAAAAATAGTATTTCACTAAATAAAAATAATCAACTAAACTGCATTACTTGTTTTAGTTTGTTTTTTATATTCATTTTAGAATAATTAAATTGAATAGTTTTCGACAAAATTAAGAATGTTAACCTGATGGCATTGAATTAACCTTATGTAAAAAAAAAACTTCACTGAAATGAACAATCTTATTTAACCCTCTGGGGTTCTTCATTTATGGGCCACACTCAGGACCTTCAGGTCAAAAATGACCCAGAGGGCGGGATTAAGATAAAAAAAGATTTGATTAAAATCAATGAAATATATTTTTGTTCAATAATATTTTTTCTTTTCTTTTTTGGTGTTTTGAGATCATTTTATGATTTATAATTAATATTTATGCAATAATTATGACCCATTTTTTCCCATTGAATATAATTAAAAAATTATATATATTTATCTTTTTTTTATATTTTTTATTAAAGCTGCATTTCATTTTAGAGTCAAACCTAGGCGTCATGAAAGCAATTTTTTTAATGAGATCGGTGCCATCCGGTGGACACATTGAGCATTTTTATCACACAATAGCACATTTTTAGCACTATAGTGGATCTTGCGTTTTTTAAAAAAAAATGAAAAATCGTAGCTTCATTGGAATGGTCCGAAACTTGGTGACTTTATTGGTACTTGGTATATGAACACCCAGACAAAAAAAACACACACACACACACACACACACACACACACACAAATTAACGCATGCCATTCCAAAAGCTAATTGTTTTTTTGTGTGTGTGTGTGTGTGTGTGTGTGTGTGTGTTTTTTTGTGTGTGTTTTGCACTCTTGATGTTTTAGAGATCTTCACTCTTGAGTCCTCTTTTCTGCATCCTGGCTGATTTGTAGATTATATGCACAAAAAAACTCTGTATTTTCACATTTTGCCAGTTTCCCATTCATTTCCTATGCGGGTCATTTTGAGTCTTGAGTGTGACTTTTTTTTTTTTTACGACCACTTAGACTTTTCAAATCCTGTCCCCAATTTTTTTGGGTGTTCATATACCAAGTACCAATAAAGTCACCAAGTTTCTGACCATTCCGATGAAGCTAAGATTTTTAACATTTTTTATTTTTAAAAATTCGGGTCAGAAATGACCGAAAAGCCCCAGAGAGTTAATAAAAAAAAAAAAACATCTACTTTGAGCAAGCCGTGGATGTAACAAAACCATCTTCTGGCTAGCCAATAAGACCTTGTAAAAGTTTTGTAAATGTTGTAAAAATAGTATTTCACTAAATAAAAATAATCAATTAAACTGTATTACTTGTTTTAGTTTTTTTTTTAAATTAATTTTAGAATAATTAAATTGAATAGTTTTGGACAAAATTAAGAATGTTAACCTGATGGCATTGAATAAACCTTACGTAAAAAAAAATGAAATAAACAATTAGAGGTATGCACGAATATTCAATCTGTAATTAATAATGTTTTTAACGCGCCGCGTCAAAATAAAAAAAACAACCTGAGACGTTTTTTTTTTTTTTTAAATGACGCTTTTACGCCTGGCGTTTTGCACGTCGGTGCACACACACATTGGCGCCCTTCGTTTAACGTCACGAGGCGTTAAAGGGTTAGTTCACCCAAAAATGAAAATTCTGTCATTAATTACTTTCCCTCATGTCGTTGGACACCTGTCAGACAAATGAAGATATTTTAGTGTAAATCTGATGCTCTGAAAGGCCTCCATTGGCTCAACTTTACACTCTCAAGACCCTTAAAAGACACTAAAGACTAAAGTTACAAAGTCCATCTCACTACAGCGGTTCTACAATAACTTTATGGAGTGATGAGAATAGTTTTTGTGCGCAAAAAAACCCTAAATAACGACTTATATAGTGATGACGATTTCAAAACACGGCATCATGAAGCTTCGAAGCGTTATGAATCAGTGAGTCGATTCAGCGGTTTGAAGCGTTATGAATCAGTGAGTCGATTCAGCGGTTTGAAGCGTTATGAATCAGTGAGTCGATTCAGCGGTTTGAAGCGTTATGAATCAGTGAGTCGATTCAGCGATTTGAAGCGTTATGAATCAGTGAGTTGATTCAGCGGTTTGAATCGCCAAATTTCAGCAGTTTGGCGGTTTGACACGCGATCCGAATCATGAATCGACTCACTGATTCATAACGCTTTGAAGCTTCATGATGCCGTGTTTTGAAATCGTCATCACTATATAAGACGTTATTTAGGTTTTTTTTGCGCACAAAAACTATTCTCGCGGATTCATAAAGTTATTGTAGAACCACTGTAGTGAGATGGACTTTGTAACTTTAGTCTTTAGTGTCTTTTAAGGGTCTTGAGAGTGTAAAGTTGAGCCAATGGAGGCCTTTCAGAGCATCAGATTTACACTAAAATATCTTCATTTGTTTCTGAAGATGAACGGAGGTCTGACGGGTGTCCAACCACATGAGAGTAAGACAGAATTTTCATTTTTGGGTGAACTAACCCTTTAAGCCCTGGTAAAGACGGCCCTGTGTGTTAAACCGCACCTCCTGCGGCCAGAAGGCCCGCCCATGCTGCTGGTCCTCCAGATAGTCCCTGATGATGTTGGTCTTCTGGAGGAACAGACCCATGGAGTTGGCCAGCTCTGTGTCTCCGCCCACCTCAGGGTCCTCCAACTGGGACGCGGAGAAGAGCTGCGACAGTCCAATCCCCACCAGACCCGCCACATAATGACAGTACTGCAGGGAAACAGCGCTGAGTTACACTAAAAGCCTTCACACACACATCTGGACTGATGTTTACAGCGTTACACATGACAGCCAGAGCACTTCTGCTGAGTTATCTGTGGATAAATCTCCACGCAGACACACAAACGGCGTGTGAGGTTTACTTTGTCCCACTCCTTCATTGAAGACACTTTCTTCTCCAGGAATTCTGCCATTCCCGTGCCCATCCGGTGACAGATGTCTGAGATCACCTCCCGATACTCCCGGCCCAAACTCCTGAACTCCACCGAAATCTGAAGAGAAGCATCATAATCATAATGAGCACTCATGTGCATTCAAACATAAACAATGGAGAAACTACTTTATCATTTTAAAATATGCATGTTTTTATTTGTTTATTTGCTGGGTTTAGTGAGTCACCTGGGGTTTAAATCAATTATTTAAAAAATATATTTTATACAATTGTTCTTAATCAAAATTAATTATTAAAACGTGTTTATTTATTCTTTTTAAATATTTTTTTTATGCTATAGGCTCCGATGTCTTATATAAAAGTTAATATATTTATACAAAAATGGTCATCATTATACAGAATAAAATTACACAAAAAAATATATATATATTATTAAACGTGCACACACACGTATTTATATATATGTGTTTAATAATAATATATTTTTGGGTAAATATATTTATATTAGTGCTGTCAAATTTATTAATCGCATCTGACATAACAGTTTGTTTATATAATGTGTGTGTGTGTGTGTGTCTGTGTCTGTATGTATGTGTGTGTGTGTGTGTGTGTGTGTGTGTGTGTGTGTCTGCGTCTGTATGTATATATGTATGTGTGAGTGTGAGTGTGTGTGTGTGTCTGCGTCTGAATGTATATATGTATGTGTGTGTGTGTGTGTGTGTATATATATATATGTGTACGTGTGTGTGTGTGTGTGTGTGTGTGTGTATATATATATATATGTGTACGTGTGTGTGTGTGTGTCTGTATGTGTGTATATGTATGTGTGAGTGTGTGTGTCTGCGTCTGTATGTATGTGTGTGTGTGTGTGTGTGTGTGTGTGTCTGTATGTATATATGCATGTGTGTGTGTGTGGGTCTGTGTAATATATATACACATATATATATATATATATATATGTGTGTGTGTGTGTGTGTGTGTGTGTGTGTGTGTGTGTGTGTGGGAATGTGTGTGTGTGTGTGTGTGAATCATTTTACTTAAGTCGAGGATATATATATATATTATAATTAAATAAAATGTCAATTCAATTAATCATAATTAATCACATCTGACAAAAGATATATATATATATATATATATATATATATACACAGATATATATTATTTTGTCAGATGCGATTAATTATGATTAATTGATTTGACACATTATTTAATTATAATATATATATATATCCTCGACTTAAGTAAAATGATTCATTACAGAAATAAGTGTGTTTATCATCAAAACAATGCCAACAAACGAATAATGTCAATGCAGAAACAGGCCTCACTCCTGTATGCAAAACACAATGCCTTGATTTTGACTGATTATGGTGTGATGATGATGATGATGATGATGATGATGATGATGATGATGAGGGACTGACCGTGGGGAAATCCTCCAGCACCCGTCGGTCTTTCTCTCGGCTCTCTGTGAAGCACCATTCGGGCTGATAGAGGAACGAGTGGAAGTCGTGCAGCATGGGGATCTTCTTCTCCAGAGGGATGGTCATGTCGTCTTCCACTGTGTCCAGGGCTCGCAGAACCAGGTAGAAAATACACACGGCATGCCTGAGGGAGACAGATTATTAATTATTAATTATATATCAATGAGACAGGGAATGAGCAGGAAGTCCAGAATGAGATTGAGACCATGAACAGCTGATAAAAATACAACAGTTGACCCTCAGCTGACCCTCAGTTGACCCTCAGCTGACCCTGCAGACTGTCCACAAACATGCCGAGCATGACTGATCTAATGTTTCACGTCTCAGAGTCTTTAATGGATGTTATAGAGTATATAAACGGGGAAGGTATTTGTTTGGGCAGAGGAATTTCTAGAGTAACTTTAACCCTTTTTAGTCATTTTTGACTGAAAGATTTTACATTTTCATTTTTTGGAATTTTTCACTTCATCGGAATGGTACGAAACTTCAGAAAGGGTTTTGCATTTGCTATGGGAACACACAAAAAATTCATGGAGATGATTCGAAAAGCTTAAATGGTTCTGAAATTTAATTCAGTTCGCCGTGGCATAGGAAAAATTAATTGCGTTTGGTACTGCGTCCAAACATAATCTAATTTTTTTAAGATATCAACCTCAAATTTGGAACACAAATTGCTCTCGATAACAATATATATCACGATATAGCTATTTTATTTTTGCAATTAAAAATAGGAAAAAAGAAGCAAATTTAAAAAAAATAGGATATATAAATAATATTAAACTAAGTTTTCCAGGTACAATAAATGTATTTAACATGTAGCTAGAAATAGAACAGAAATTGAATATAGATGTGTTATTATTAAAGCTACACAGTTATTTTAGTTATTTTCTCTTATGTTTGATTTGACAGGCCAAATTAGCTTTATTAGGCCGCTGTCACTTTAAGAGCGAACGCACGGATCCATTATACTGATGCACATCCGCTTTACACACAACTGTTTACTTTCACATGACACATCACCGGCTGTTTGCATGAATATGGGCAGTTTGGCATCATTGCATGTGTATTCGATAGGGGTGTAACGGTACACAAAACTGACGGTTCGGTACGTACCTCGGTTTTGAAGTCACGGTTCGGTACAGATTCGGTACTGCAGTTTTACAAAATTGCTTTTTATTAATTTTTATTCAACAGTGGTTTAATGAAAAAAAATTGTGTCTGTCCTTAAATTAAAAAATTAATTCAGTTATAACTAAAAGTTTCTTAAAGATAATGCTGTAAACTATATAGGGAGCCCTTACTTACATATTGCTATTAAAGATTAACAACAGAGCCCAAACTATTAGCCTAAATTCAGTTGCTATTTATTTTTAGATATAATAATCAACACTCATAAGCTTCACATAAGGCAGTTTTTGCAGTAACTTCTAAATCGAATTATTATAATTTTTTCTCCAATTTTTGGTTGAAATATAATCATTTAGTGGCTGTAATTTTAATGACAGGTTTATTTAAACATACATTAAATAAACAAGACATCACTAACAGGCTAAGTAGTATATAATGAATATATATAGGTTAATATAATGAATATATAGGCTAATATAGTGCATGTATTCAGTGAAAGAGTTAATCTCTCTAACGTTAGTGAGCTAACAGCTGTGGACACTGACTTCTGAGGTAAACGTGATTCTACACGACATTGTTTACCAGCTGTTTTATTGTCTTTCCGCGGTTGAATCACCGATGCAGAGATTACACAACATATGATACGTTTCAGTAAGTTGTAATGTATCCTCAACAAGATATTAATTTATATTTATTCTCTTCCTGATCGCGACGCGTTCACTCGCGCGGCGCGCGCTGCCGCTTGAAGTTGAACTGATACGCGTCTATCAGTCACGTAACATTAAAATGCATTTATCGTTTGAATTTCGTGATAAAATGGACTGAATACTCAATATGTTCGTGTGGGAACTAGGATTGAAGTGTGTTCCGCGCTTTAAACAAGCCGACTGTTAACTGTTAAAGATTGCATTCATAACCGTTCGGTACACGCGTGCACCGAACCGAGAGCCTTGTACCGAAACGGTTCAATACGAATACGTGTACCGTTACACCCCTAGTATTCGACCATTCAAGCGCAATAACGTGTGAAAGAGAACTGAATTAGTGATCGCATGCTAGTTATTTTTGACAGTTTTTAAATATTTTTTAACATAAATCACGCTTTAGCCCCCCTAAATTTCCACCCAGCCCGCTAAAAATGTGCGAATAACTCTGTAATATATGCACTAATGGTGAAATGAGCGCTCCTCTGCTGCCATCTACTGGTTATAGTGGTCATTTCATGTCATTTTCATGTTAAAAGTGTGTTTGTTTTCCACCAGGTGACAGAAATTCTCCACTAAAGCATCCAGTTAGTTAGTAACAAAATAAACACAAAATTGACAGCGGCGGTAGCAGAACGATAGCTCTGCAGTTCAGTACTTAAATAGCACTTTATACAATAGACTGCTTTAAAGTAAACAGCTTTACAGTATTAAATATAAAACAATCAGACATTCAGTCATGGAGCGGACTATATGCACTTTCTGTTGTTAAATAGTTTCGAAATGAAAAACGTCTATACTGTGAACCTTTAAAACATAAAGAATCCGGCACTTTACTATTTCCCTTTACTTAGATTGCACAAAATAGTGATTAGTGATATAAATTATACTGTATTAATTAAATAAAATAGTTACTTGTCAGGTTTTATGCATATGGATGTGTTATTTATTCTTTTAAATGAGATCTTTCTAAAAAAAAAAAAATAAATAAATAAAATATCACAATATATATCAATCTTACATATTGTGCCTTTAAGTCGGAAATTTCATTTTCAGGTCTATGCTTAAAAAGTGATTAATAGGATCATAACTATTCCATAGATATTATTTAGTACCATAAAAATACAAAATATTAAAATAAAAAAATTTGAATTTAGTACACTCATTACTCAAAGGAAATCGAGGGTAACGCGGGTATGATGTCACTGATAGGCGGTCCATGTCCTGTTTAAAAATCGCTTATTCCTCTGGATTTAAACATTCTTGGAAACATTTGGGATAATGTACACAAGTCAACAAATTATATATATCTGACATAACAGTTTGTTTATATAATGTATGTGTGTGTGTGTTTGTGCGTCTATATATATAAATGTACGTGTGTGTGTATGTATGTATGTATGTATGTATGTATGTATGTATGTGTGTGTGTGTGTGTGTGTGTGTGTGTGTGTACGTCTGTATATGAGTATAGCTCTCATTATTCTCAGTGATTATTCTTATTACTGTAATTCAATTATATATATATATATATATATATATATATATATATATATATATATATATATATATATATATATATATATTATATATATATATATATATAATATTATATATTAATATAATAATATAATAATATTATAACATTATAATTAAATAATGTAAAATCAATTAATCATAATTAATCGCATCTGACAAAAGTTTGTTATATATATTATATATATATATATATATATATATATATATATATATATATATATATATATATATATATAAATAAATAAATAATCACTGATCTAGTGGTTTTTGGATATTTTAATCAAAAAAAAACTTACATATTGTGCCTTTAAGTCGGAAATTTAATTTTCAGGGTCTATGCTTAAAAAGTGATTAACAGGACTATTCAATAAATATAATTTAGTACCATAAAATAATGATATACATTAAACTAAAATATAGTAGGCTACATTCATTAAAACAAACAGTTGTGGGGCACCATTGACTTTCAAAAATACTATGCAAGTTTGGTTACAAACATTCTTCTAAATATCTGACAGATTTTTCATTTTTGGGTGAACTGTCCCTTTAAGAGAAAAGTTCAAGGGCATTTATATATAGATGCAAATCTTGCAAACAAGTAAAAGCAAACTCCAAACCACTGTTGTTTACTAGTGAGGGTCCCGCGTCTCCCGGTCTTACCGCAGCTCTCCGTCCAGGGCCTGGATCACCGCCGCGAAGCTCCGGCTGGTCTGGTTCAGATACGCGTAGCAGGTCCGCAGGGTTTCGCTCATGGAGTCCTGGCCGGAGAAACACACAAACACGGGGTGTCGGTGAGCCGTGAGCGGGTGCGGAGAACAGGCCACCCGCCGCCCTTCCTGCGCGCTGCGCCGGCCGCCGGAGAGCACCGGGCGCGGGGAGCCGCGGAGCGAGAACGAGCGCTTGAGCACGGAGAACGGCACCGCGCTCTTACCGCCGACCCCGGCCATGTGCGGAGGAAGCCCGGCTCTTACTGCGACACAGTCAGCGAGGAAGAGGAACGCCCGTCGCTCCGCGGAGCGTCAGAGCTGCGCGTCTCTGCGCACAAACGCACGGCTGATTTATCACCTGATATATAAACACGATCAGAGCTGCGGTTTATTCCCTCCCCGCCTCAAACGATCAAACACGCGCACGCTTTCTGACCAACTGCAAACAATGACGCAGTTCTAGTCATGTCATGTCTGGACACGCCCACTCGAACTTCAGGAGTGTTTTGCACATTTTAAAACTGAGCGATCATCAGAGATATATCATAGGTGTGTGGGAAATAAGCGGCGAGCAAAACATTTGAGAATCAACAGTTGCCGCTGGGCTCGTGTCGGTCCGGTCGCCGGTGTGATGGACCCGAGGCCCGCGGAGGATTCTCCGGTTCTCTGGCGGTGCTAAATAAAGCGCTTCAGAAATAAAGATGACTTGCAAGTAAAATATATACCCTATACAATAAACATAAATACTTGTTGCATTTACAATGAAATCTATCTATCTATCTATCTATCTATCTATCTATCTATCTATCTATCTATCTATCTATCTATCTATCTATCTATCTATCTATCTATCTATCTATCTATCTATCTATCTATCTGTCTGTCAGTCAGTCTGTCTATCTACCTGTCTGTTTGTCTATCTACCTGACAGTCTGTCTATCTACCTGACAGTCTGTCTATCTACCTGACAGTCTGTCTATCTACCTGTCTGTTTGTCTATCTACCTGACAGTCTGTCTATCTACCTCTCAGTCTGTCTGTCTGTCTATATGTCAGTCTGTCTATCTACCTGTCTGTCTGTCTATCTACCTCTCAGTCTGTCTATCTACCTGTCTGTTTGTCTATCTATCTGTCTGTCTATCTACCTGTCTGTCTGTCTGTCTATCTACCTCTCTGTCTGTCTGTCTGTCTATGGGCCCTATCTTGCACCCAGCGCAATTGACTTTGTACACCGACGCATGTGTCATTCCTATTTTGCACCTGCGCAAAGCGCGCTTTTCCCTCCACAGAAGCACGTCGCTAAACTAGTGAATGAACTTGCGCTCCCTGGGCGGTTCAGCGCAAAAAAGGAGGCGTGTTCCGGCGCAAACAATCCCTGGTGCTATTTTGCTGTTCCATTAAACAATTGCGCCACTGACCAGAAAAAACCTAGTCTAAAGTCAGTGGCGCGTTGCGCGTTGTTCATTATGCTATTTTAAGGGCGCATGCTTGACCATAATGTATAGCGTGCACAACGCGCATACACTTTGCTCATGTAATCTACACAGATGCAACAGTTATTTTTGCAAATCATAAATTGTTACACTAAAAAAATATTAACACATGAGATGACGGAAATCATTGTGGTGTGCCACGAAGATGTGAAAAAATAGGCATAAATCTAGCTTACAAATGATTCAGGCTAATTGTAATAATTAAGGATCAGACCTGTTTGCCCAATAGTGGCAAGACATATATGTATATAAGGACATCTGACAAATTGGTTTGTCCGTCAAGAACCAGGAAAAAAAATCGACTGAAAAACTGAAAAAACTGAAAGACTGAAAAAAAAAAAGACTGTGAAATCACCTTTACCATAATGTACAACATTACAACTTCACTTCTCTGTCTTTCACTGCTCTTACAAGCACATCAGTCTCCTCGGCTGTGAATCGCTCCTGGCGTGCGCCTGGTAAATACGCCATAATAATAGCAATCCATAATGGAACTTGCGCACCTGCTTTTACAGGGAATGTTGGATGACGCTCTGATTGGTTTATTCACGTTACGCCCAAACCACACCTATGAATAATGAAGCTACTTCAGACCAACCCATTTTAGATTTGCGCCGGGCGCAAGAGCCATTTATCCCGCCGGGAAAATAGCAACAGCGCCGAGACCCGCCCACAAAGTTACTTGCGCTTCGC
>JARQWZ010002770.1:82500-87500 GCA_033150135.1 Gobio occitaniae | reverse complement strand
TTATATATAAATACACACACATTCATGTATATATTTAAGAAATATTTGCATGTATATACTGTATATACATTTATATAATCTATAATATATATTAGGGGTGTCCCCGACTAATGATTTACACATTCGAATCAGAATTGTCGAATCTTTCTATAGTCGACCGATAGTCGAATCATCTAGTGTGTGTGAATGGGTTGGGAATGGGAGGGGCACGACAGTCAGCAGGAGGGTAAAACTATTTTTATTTTATTTTACACACTCCACACAGCAACAACTTTTAATAAAGCGACCAAACTGCCTGCCAACTGACAGACGAACTGACAATGGCTTTCTTATTTAGGTTTAAATAAAAGTTAATGTGGTGGATAAACATTCGTAAAAACATTTTCTCATAATATTTTAAAGCCGCGATCGAAATACAGAACATCACACAAATATATAAACGAACATTTAGATAAATAAACCTAAACAATATACCTGCCTAGAGAGGAAAAGAACACACTGACTGCAGACAGGATTTGCATTTCACATTTTGCGAAATTAAATTAAATCGGCAAAATTGCTGTGCCAGCAGTGCAGCGCAACATCGAGACAACGAAAAACAATAAAAAGCATTAATTTACAGAATTAAATAAAAAATTAGCCACAGTTAAATTAAGTAACCCTGAGTGACCAATAAATAAAATAAAAATAATTATTAAAACAACGAAAGTTTAGCCAGAATTGTGAAATTTCTCTTTTTTAACTTTTAAACAACAATAAACGCGAAACTGGCAGTTTTTTAGCTAAACATGTTCACAGCAAATTAAAATTAGAAATGGCTGAATTGTTTGAAAACACTTGTACCCGATCGAAAAAAATCCATTCTTTCACTCTGTATAACTGTATAATCACTCCATTCTTTCACTCTGCTTGTGTGCGTTTGAGTCTTTTCGTATTGTGTGCGGGGAAAACCAACTTGTTAACGTTGGCCGGCTGCAGAGCGCTCTTAAACTTACCCGTTTTAATTGGAAAGCCATGTTTGTTGTTGATGAGTGGTAGGACATGAGCTGTTGGCACAACTTGCATTTAACTTTTTTTGGATCATCTTTTACCATTTCAAAGTGCATCCACACTTTAGAGTTTCGTATTCCAGACATTAGGTAATTCCTGCCGCCAAGATGCGCCTCGTCTAGGCTTAGGAATAATTGTGATAAGACCTTGTTTGAGAGTTAAACTAAAATAGCTGCTAAAAAAGGAGATAAATGAACATTAAACATCTTTAGGAATTCACTAATAAGCCAATCATTCCCTGGAGACTTATTATCCTTCAATCTTACAATACAATTTTGAATTTCTTCTAAATCAATCTCTTTGTCACAAGAATTTAAATTCTTCATCTATTTTCTTGGTTGTGCATCAGAAATTTTATTCAAAAAAAGATCTGTTTCTCTATCATTATAAGGTTCAGAAGTGTATAGATTTTTATAGAACTGGGTAACATATTCAGCAATATCTTTATTTTTTTCACAAATTCTACACTCTAAAAAATGCTGGGTTAAAAATAACCCAAATTGGGTTGAAAATGGACTAACCCATTATTTGGGTTGCTTTAACCCAGCAATTGCATTGTTTTAACCAAACATTTAACCCAACCGCTGGGTTAAGACAACCCAATTGCTGGGTTAGTCCATTTTCAACCCAGCATTTTTTAGAGTGTATTATTAATCATGAGTTTACGTATAGATGATAATTCCCTATTACGATTTTCTAAATTAAAAAAAATATTTTGTATTTTTCTCACCTTGTTCCATCCACTTCTGTCTACTCCTATAAAGGCACCTCTACACTCTAAAAAATGCTGGGTTAAAAATAACCCAAGTTAGTTTGAACATGGACTAACCCAGCAATTGGGTTGTTTTAACCCAGCATTTGGGTAAAATGTTTGCTTAAAACAACCAAATTTCTGGGTTAAAACAACCCGATCGCTGGGTTAGTCCATTTTCAACCCAACTTGGGTTATTTTTAACCCAGCATTTTTTAGTGTGTAGCTTTGTCCATATAAATTGTGTCTAATTGTACACTCTAAAAAAATGCTTAAAAATAACCCAAGTTGGGTTGAATATGGACTAACCCAGCAATTGGGTTGTTTTGACTCAGCGGTTGGGTTAAATGTTTGCTTAAAACAACCCAATTGCTGGGTTAGTCCATTTTCAACCCAACTTGGGTTATTTTTAACCCAGCATTTTTTAGAGTGTAACTGCAAGGAGGTCAATTGTTTAAGTTCTTCAGTGGTTAAAATTTGTTAACTAGGTAATTTTATTATTTCTTCTATCTCTTTTTTTACTTTAGCATTTCTTTTTCCTATGCCAATAGCTAGGGTTCTTATTTCAAATGTCATTAATTCCCAACTGTGACCACATTTATTGAGGATACATGCCTGTTTCCAATATTTTACATTCAATAGCTTTATTTTTAAACCATTCATTCTCTAACAAGGTTTCATTTAATCTCCAATCATTTGTTTTAGGACCAGCTGAACTTACAGCATCTGTGTTGATTTGAATCAGAATAGCCTTATGATCAGTCTCAATTTTTACTAATTCATCATCATCTGCACTATTTGCAGAAATTAACCAAAAGTCAATACGAGAATGTTTAGTCAAATCATTATTTCTCCAAAACTTACTAATGCATGATGGAAAGTGACAAATTATGCTAGCGATGTGCTAAAACATGTTAGCAACAATGCTAACAAAATCCGGTTAGCACATTCCTAGCATTATTTACCACTGCTAGCATGAATAAGCATATTGCTAACATAATTTAACACATTGTTAACATTAATTAGATTGTTAGCATATTTCTAACATGGCCTAGCATGTTATAACAAATTTGCTAACATAACGTAGCATGTTGTTAATGCTAGCTATGTGATAAACCATGTTATCAAAATGCTAATTCTTGTAAACAATGTGGTAAATTATGTTAGCACTATGCTAATTCATGCTAGTAAAGTGTTAAATAATGTCAGCAATGTGATAAAATATACTAGCAACAAGCTAATTCAATGCTAACAATGTGTTAAATCATGTTAGCAATATGCTAATTCATGTTAGCAAAGTGTTCAATCATGTTAACAAACGTGATAAAACATACTAGCAACATGCTAATTCATGCTAGCAAAGTGTTAAATAATGCTAGCAATGTGATACAACATACTAGCAACATTCAAAATAATGATTAATGCTAACAGTCTGCTTAAATATGTTAGCAAACATGCTGAGTTATGCTAGCAATGTGTTAAATCGTGTTAGCAGCACGGTAATTAATGCTAGCAACGTGTTAAAACGTGTTAATTAATGCTAGTAACATGTTGATCATGCTAATAACCTGCTAGTTCAATGCTAACAACATGCTAAAACATGTTAGCAACGTGTTAATCATGCTAGCAATATGCTAGTAACATTTTTTTACTTTCTCTGAGTAAAACCTTCAAACTTCAAGCTGTTCAAAGTTATTTTAAACGTTCAGACCTGGCTTTAGAAACATCAAAGTTCATCAAACTTTACTCATCTAGTCAAATATATAAATTAATCTGTGAGACTGATATGGTTTAATATAACATAACCCTTCTAGCTTTGTATTTATCCTTGTGCATTATGTGTATGTGCACATATCGCTTATGAATATTATATAAAGTTAATGGGATTCAAGGACACTATTTACAATAATTATTATTTTACATATGCTTTATTTCTTCAGTCCTTGACAAATGAAAAATGTTATTGTTAAATTATTAAATTATTGTTTAACTTTATTACTTGCGCATCTTTTTGGAAAACGTTTGTCCTCGCGGAAAGAAAAGAGTTGAGCGTAGAATTACAAGCATTTAATCTGAACAGGTAAACATGGAGTGATACAGTTATTATATACATTATACAGAATACAAGAAAACAATCACATTTGGATTTTGTAAAATATTCATAATGTAATGTAATTTTATCAAAATGTAATAAAATCTTGAGCTCATAATGTAAACACAATTTTACACTATGAGAAATTTATTACATTATAAACTCTCCAAAAACATGTCGTATTTGCATTATTGTAATAGCTTTTCAAACATAAAAATATTAGTATTAGTATATAGTATAAGTAATATTAGTATTCCTTACTGTACATTTTTAAAAATGTGCTAAAACATGTTAATTCACGCTAGCAACGTGTTAAATCATACTAACAATGTATTAAAACATGTTAGCAATACGCTAAGTCATGTTAGCAAAAAGGTTAGCAATCTAATTAATGTTAACGATATATTAGATTATGTTAGCAAAATGCTAATTAATGTTAGCAGTGGTAAATAATGCTAGCAATGTGATAAACCATGTTTACAACATGCTAATTCATGTAAACAATGTGCTAAATCATGTTAACATGTTAATTCACGCTAGCAAAGTGTTAAATCATGCTAGCAATGTTCTAAAACATGTTAATTCATGCTAGCAAAGTGTTAAATCATGTTAGCAATGTGTGCTAAAACATGTTAACATGATAACTCATGCTAGCAAAGTGTTAAATCATGTTAGCAATGTGTGCTAAAACATGTTAACATGATAACTCACGCTAGCAAAGTGTTAAATCATGCTAACAATGTGCTAAAACATGTTAACTCACGCTAACAAAGGGTTAAATAATGCTAGCAAAGTGCTAAAACATGTTAACATGTTAATTCACACTAGCAAAGTGTTAAATCATGCTAGCAATGTGTGCTAAAACATGTTAACAACATGCTAATACATGTTAACGATGTGCTAAATCATGTTAGCAAAATGCTAATAAATGTTAATAATGTGCTAAATCATGTTAACATGTTAAGTCACGCTAGCAAAGTGTTAAATCATGCTAGCAATGTGCTTAAACGTGTTAATTAACGCTAGCAATGTGCTAAATCATGTTAGCAACATGTTAATTCAGGTTAACAATGTGCTAAATCATGTTAGCAACATGCTAATACATGT
>JARQWZ010002770.1:52500-75000 GCA_033150135.1 Gobio occitaniae | reverse complement strand
TTAAAATGAATATTTAAAATGTAATAAATATATACATACTGTAAATATTCTGTATTTTAATCATTTATATATTTTTTATTTAAATAACCAATAGAAACTCATAAACTAGATAATAATTATAAAAGAGAAAACACTACCTGAATATATGGATATATAAAATATTATATTTAATATTAAAAATAATCATATATATTAGGGCTGTCAAAAGATTAATCGCGATTATTCGCATCCAAAATAAAAGTTTGTGTTTTTCATAATATTTGTGTGTGTGTACTCTGTTAATTATTATTTATATATAAATACACACACAAGCATGTATATATTTAAGAAAAAAATATTATTTTTATATATAAAACATTTATATATATTATATAAATGTATATACATGCAAATATTTCTTAAATATATACATGAATGTGTGTGTATTTATATATACATAATAATTAACAGAGTACACACACATATATTATGAAAAACACAAACTTTTATTTTGGATGCGAATAATCGCGATTAATCTTTTGACAGCCCTAATATATAAGTATATACACATTACAATTTAATGTACTCTAATATGAGCTCATATTATAAATGAATATTTAAATTAATATTTATAAATCCAAACAGTCATGTTCTCTGTTAATAAACGCAATATGTGTAATAATAATAACAGAAGAGCTGAGTGTGTCTGACCGGCGAGTGCATGAAGAGCGACGGCGTCTCCGGCTCCGTCTTTATGGCTCGAGGTTCCTCTGTGGGACTGGAGTTCACCGCGCCGGACGACCTCTGACCCTCAGAGCCTCCTGTCAGTCACACACAGGTCAAAGGTCATCAGGACATGCAGTTAAAGCTCTCAGATGCTGTTGGTCAGTGTGAGCGCTCACCAGGTTTGGACTTGTCCATGTTTTTGGGTTTGCGCTTGCGGGTCTGAATGCCTTCTTTCTTCATGGCGAGGGGACGAGGAACCTGAACACAAGAGCAGAGGTTTGTCCATCTGCTGGTCACTTCACACCGAGTGTGTGTGTGTGTGTGTGTGTGTGTGTGTGTGTGTGTGTGTGTGTTAGCGGCTCATCTTACCCCGTGGAGTTTCATGTAGAGTCCACATGCATTGCAGACCGGCTCGCCCTCAGCGTTACGCCTCCAGAGAGTCGTTGTGGTCGTTTGACAATTAGTACAGGACAAACCAACACGCCTGGACGCAGACTGAGAGAGAGAGAGAGAGAGAGAGAGAGAGAGAGAGAGAGAGAGAGAGAGAGAGAGAGAGATTTTATTTTCAAAAAACTTTATTACAAATATTAACACATTGTTTAGACAATGAAGTCAAAAACATACTTCAAGAAAAAAAATTACAAATAAAATAAAAAACGAAAAAAAGATATATATATATATTCCAAGATGGGCGCAAAGACCAAGTTATTTTCAATAACCTCACACAAAGCCCCACCGTAACACCAAATCAAGTCAAAAGAAAGAAGATCATCCATAGCTTTGAAATAACGAAAATCAATAAAGATTCTGGATTTGACTGAATTGAAAAAAACTGCCAATAAATTGTCACTCATGTTCCGTTCAATTTTGTTTTTCCTAGTACCATAGACAGCCATTTTAGCTTGACCTAATAAAAAGTTGACATTTAAACCGTTTTCTCTGAGCATATTTAAACCCACAAATAAAAGTCTTAATAGAAAAAGTCTCACCAAAACACAAAAATACATTCTGTAAAACAGTCAACAGGGTCTCAAGTCTAGAACAGTGCATAAATGTTTCTATTTGCAGACAGAAAGGGCAATCATGACCAACATCGGGATTTAAAACTGAGATAAAAGCACATTATCCCTGAAATAGTTTTAATTCAAATGATTTAGGTACAATAAACATAAACTCCAACAGATTTGTTCAATTACTCCATGTTTTTCGTTTGTTGTACGAGTTGTATGATTTTTTTCATTCTATTTAATTGTTTAAAGGTCCCGTTCTTCGTGTTTATTTGAAGCTTTGATTGTGTTTACAGTGTGCAATATAACATGTGTTCATGTTTCGCGTGTAAAAAAACACAGTATTTTTCACACAATTTACTGATCTGTTTACCGCTGTTTCCACTGTCCTAAAAACGGCTGGTGGTTTCCTTGTGCTATGAAGTCCCTCCTTCAGAAATACGTAACGAGTTCTGATTGTGCAAAGCGGTTCCTGTGCTGTGATTCGACCACAGTTTAGCGCACGTTGGAAAGGTCACGCCTCTTAACGGAGAGATGTATGCGTTCAATAATCTCTACAGCGTCCCTGGGAAAGCCAAACAAAGGTGATTTGACTCCTGGATGAAAATAACAGCGTCTCGATGACATGGCGATAAACACACTCAACGCAACAGTTCCTTTTCTCCACGCGACCGTCCGCTTCTCCACGTGGGACAGCAACAAGACCGCGCCCCCTTTTTCGCGTTTCTTTGTGGGCAGAGGTTAGTCTGTTCTACTGCTCTACTGACGTAATTAAAGAAGGAAGTACCAGGATGTAGTCCAAGCCAGCCGTTCGCTGTAGGCTTTGAAAGGGAACTTCTGTTAAATAAAATATCTCGCTTGGCATTGAACTTTGAGCTTTATAATTTTACAGGTATTATTTATGCTCTAACAGCAACATTACACACTAACTAAAGTTTGAACAATGGAATCGTGAAGAAGGGGACCTTTAAATTAAATGTACTTAACAAAGCCTATTTTAGTCTGTTGTCAATGCAACGCAATACAAGGAAGATGCTGATTGGCTCAGGCATTGATGCAGCTGCGCGCATTTTTGTCAACGTTTGCTGGTGAGTATAGGCCTTGTAACTTTACATATTGGTCTCAAACAGCTAATATATTATTATTAATCCCTAATAAATTAGATGTATAAAAGTTAGCCAGTAAAACAAAATGTAAGTTTAGGCTGTGTTTACACTCAAAAAATTATTTTACGATACTTTATTTAAACAATTTATTTTGTTTACGGTTTTCATTTTGAAATA
Organism: Gobio occitaniae; assembly: GCA_033150135.1. Taxonomy (NCBI): domain Eukaryota; kingdom Metazoa; phylum Chordata; class Actinopteri; order Cypriniformes; family Gobionidae; genus Gobio; species Gobio occitaniae. Next base: position 72,005 of record JARQWZ010002770.1, on the reverse strand, counting down.
ACGAAATAAATCAACTGAAGATAAAATAAGACTTTCAATCTCTGAAGATCTCAGCAGAGGAGGATTAAACAACTCTACAAACAGCATTACCAGCTTCACACATTACTAATCAAATTGACTTTATTTATCTTTCACCATGATGGAGATCAGTGTTTGTCTTAGTTGGACTCTTGACCCTTGGCTCTTTAACATTCGTTTTTTTTTTTCTTTGGCTGCTTTAACTGTGTTTAAAAAAAAACAAACACTTTAGTTATGCCAAGACAAGCCAAAGAGAAAACGTCATATGGTGACTTTGGCTTATTGAGGATGAAGATGACATCATCATGTAGTGGCTGAATCTGTAATCTCCTTCAGACTCAAATGTTCTGGTTATAGAGGTAATGTGTTATCAATTTTGTATTTACGTGATGTTATTTATGTTATTCTACAGCATGAGATCCAGCACTGTTATAGTAATTGAATAATATTCAAGACTTTAAAATCATGTAGTGCTCAAAATTGTGTATAATTCTCTTTTATTCTTACAATTTGCTTTTCCTTGCCATAACAAATGTGCTTTATAAACACACAGTTAAAGCAGCCAGCGAAAAACTCAAGTTAAAGAGTCAAGGGCCAAGAGCCCAACTAAAACGAACACTCATCTCCATCATGGTGACCTAAAATTTCAATACCACTGAATTAAAAACTGTTAGTTCAATTAAATAAAAGTTTTTAATTAAATGCTGTTGAAATCTTAAGTACATTAAACTGGAAATGTTTTGTTTTTCAACAAGACAAAATTAACTTTTTTAGGGCAACGAGTTTCCATTAATTTTTTAAGTTCAATCAACCTGTATAGGCTTACAGTGCATTGACAGCAACTGCCCCATGCAAATTCTCCACTGCAGATCCCCAAGATAGAGAGACGGACAGTGAGTCTCAAAAACTGAACCAAATCTACAACCACACCCCAATAATGAAATCCTGAAATCATACACCCGTCGAGGCATGGACTCCCCTGAAGGTGTGCTGTGGTATCTGGCACAAAGATGTTAGCACCAGATCCTTTAAGTCCTGTAAGTTGCGAGGCGGGGCCTCCATGGATCGGACTTGTATGTTCAGCTCATCCCACAGATGCTCAATTGGATTGAGTTCTGGGGAATTTGGAGTCCGAGTCAACGCCTCAAACCATTCCTGAAGCGTTTGTGCTTTGTGGCGGCGCATTATCTCTTAGACTTTACCGCAATTTTACAGTTACTTACCGCAAAAAAGCCCAGTAAAATACCATTTATATTATTTACGGTTAGCTACTGTAATATGCACTGCATTGTGGGTATTTTTAATGAAATTTACAGTAACTTACTGTATATGGGAATTTGCAGTATTTTACTGTTTACGTAAAAGCAGTAGTGCTACTGTAAACGAAGAATAGACCTACACACACACACTGGATGTTTAAAAGTTAAATAAAAACATGTGGATGGAAGGATGTAAAATTAGTTCTTTGTGGGAGACAAAGAAGTAATTTTTATATTTAGTATTTTCTCCTACCCTTTTCACATTTTCGGGTTTCTCAGAGCGGAAGTCGTCATAGTTGGGTTACATTTTTTAGTGGTGAATGAGAGAATACATTAATTATATATTTTTTGTGTGCCCATTTGCTCAAATAGCAAAAGAAAAACTCCACAATAGTGATTTCACAACTTTCAAAAAGTGGAAAAAAAATAGAGTATAGAATAAATAGAGTAAAGTATTAGTGTTATAAATGTATTTCGAATTCGCCTCATAGGAGGGGCTTCTGCCAGCGGCTCGTCTCGTTGAGAAATGACCGACATGGGCTGTGTTTACACGTCTTTTTGTGTTAAAATCTACTGTTAATGTGTGACAAAACGTAGTTTTAAGACTTTTTCAGTCGATAATGTAGTTGTTTAAAGCTCAAATCTGTGGTTTATTTATAAGAAGAGTGCCTATTTGAACATTTTATCTGGTGTTTTCGGAGTTGTGAGCTCCAGTGGGTTCGGCGGCGCTCTGCGCTTGTTTAGCCGGCGAGAGTTGACTTTCCTCGGCCAGTCCTTCTGACGTCTGTAGGTGAGGTCAAAATAGCGGCCGGGTCATAGATATGTATACGTAGATTCCTCATTCGAGCGATCCACGCCATGATCCACGCAGGCACTAATCACTAATGAGGTATCTATGTATATATCTATGACCCGGCCAGAATTTTGACCTCACCTACAGGAAGTGATGGCAGTCTGCAGAGCTGAAGCGTTCGTCTGATATGAGGTGATATATTTGCATGAATACCGCTCGGTTTCTCTCAGAAACCGATCGTTTCGTGTCTTAAGACATCAATGTGTCGTCACGAGCCGCGGGGTTTAATTTGAAGTTGTCTGACTATGTTTTTTTTATTCTAATAGAATTCGTCTCCATTGACAAGCATTATATGAGTGACACACAGCAACGGTTGGAGTTAAAAATCTTAATTTGTGTTCTACTGAAGAAACAAAGACACCTACATCTTGGATGCCTTAGGGGTAAGCAGAAAAACATCACATTTTCGTTTTTGGGTGAACTGTCCCTTTAAGTCAAATATCAAAATGTCCGTTTTATATATTATATATCCTGTCTCTGATGACGTTCCCCTCCAGTAGGTGTAGTTCTCAGTGTGTGTGTGTGTGTGTGTGTGTGTGTCAGTGTGTGTGTGTGTGTGTGTGTGTGTGTGTGTGTGTGTGTGTGTGTGTGTGTGTGTGTGTGTGTGTGTGTGTGTGTGTGTGTGTGTGTGTGTGTGTGTGTGTGTGTGTGTGTGTGTGTGTGTGTGTGTGTGTGAACGCACCAGTCGTCTCTGTGGTTTGATGAGCGGCCGGTTTATCCCGTTCATCTTGTGGTAGAGTCCGCAGGCGTTACACAGGTAATGCCCCGTCCCGTCCCGCCGCCACAGAGGAGTGGACATCGCGCCGCAGTTCACACACTCACGGCCCTCCGCGAAGTCATCGAACAGCTCTGAGGACACACACACACACACACACACACACACGTCAGCTTCTGATCTGACACTCAGTTTGGTTTGTTTTTATTAATTTCTTGGCACTGAAAAATAAGTTGCCAAAGCATTTTCAACTGAATCAACACTGCAGTGATAAAACATCAAAGTAAACAATAAAAGAGTGAAAAATAAATATCTAAATGGCAATAATAAAAACATAAATGCGCTGCAAACACAGAAAACACTGCAATAATGGAAATAATACAAGCTAAAAATAATCAATGTGGTTATAAAAAGTGCAAAAGAAAAAACAAATATATAATATAATAAAAAAAATGTTTCACATCACAGAACTATTAATTTCTAAACTATAACAAAAGTCAAGCTTTCCTTCTGCAATCTGATCAGCAGGAGGCACTATGACCTCACACACACACAGACACACTCTCAATCACACACACACACGCACACACACACACGCACACACACACACACACACACACACACTCAAACATACACAACATTTTGAAAAGTGAGGACATGGGGAACGTCCTCATATTTCACCCTCTTTTTGTAATACCTGTGTCATTATACACATTTGTGTCCTGATATTTCACAAAAACATGCCCACACACACACACACACTCTCTCACACACACACACACACACACACACCTCACACTGAGCTGATGTCTCGGCGGCCCCTGGGGGCCCTTCACAACAGCACTGAGCGATGGATCAATGAGGACAAATGAGAGACAGAACATCCTTCATCTCTCTCATACTCTCTGAGTAACTGTCAGATTCACTTCTCAATCACAGCGAGCGCGCGCGCGCGCGTGTGTATGTGTGTGTGTGTGTGTGTGTGTGTGTGTGTGTGTGTGTGTGTGGCGATCTCTGCGCGCTCATTGGCTGCAGGTCACGCACTCGCACACATATGCACGCGCGGCCCTTAACTTCATTTCACACGCGGTTCTTTACGGAGCCGGTGACGTCATTAACGGAACGCGTTCAATGCGCGGAAACTAATTATACATAAATACTGCGATAATTAAAAATAAACGTGCTGCAAACATAAAAAAAAAAAAAATGCTGTAAAAAAAACTGTAAAATTTTTTTAAATATGCTGAGAAAATCATAAACACATTGCAATAATAAATAATAGCAAAACATAAAAAACACTGCAAAAATAATAAACCTGCTGCAATTAAAGCAATAATACGCAAAAATAAATAAATAAACTTGCAGCAACTGAAACTTTGAAATAATAAAAAATGAAAACATGCTGAAAATTAAGAACAATAAAATCCCATTGAGACAGAACATCATGGATCTCTCTCATAACCCGCTCTTGAGTATCATAAATCATCTGATCCATGTCTTCACACCACAAAAACATCACAAATACACAACACATATTGAAGAAATCAACTCGAGCTTCATTTTGAATCATCATGATGAAGGGAACACAATCAAAACAGGGCCTCCGTATTAAAGTCCATCTCTGGGATATTAATAGCGCGTGCTCGTGATCAAAGGTCACGTGGTGTATTCATATCTTACGTTTCTTGAAAATCTGCTTCTATAATTGATTTCTCAAGCAAACATCATTTATCTGTGATTATGAGCATAATATAATAATACAATCAAATCAATTAATCAAATCTTCATCATGCTAATGAGTAGTAATTATTAATATGGGCTAAATTAAGTAGGCCTACATTATTTTCAACATAACCTATTCAAAATATGAAGGTAATAACAGCACATTTTTACTGTTCTGTCAATTTAAATGAATTATCATTCGTTCGAGCTGAATTAATTAAGTTGGCTTGAGAGACTGTTAAACATATTATTATTATTATTCTGTCTGACTCTATCTCCTCCTAGAGCTTTAACTCTACAATCCCCAAACTCGGCTCAGATCTTCACACTGTTCTGACTCGGTGTGCTGTATCTTTTCTAACTGGTTTTCCTAAAAATGACTCTCAAAACTCGGGAAAATCCCATTGACTTTCATTGACGGAAAGTTCAGATGAGCCAAGACTGTCCAAACTCCAACTGACAAAATTCAAATTTTGACAGTTGGAGAGGCTCATCAGACTCCATCAACTGCCATTCTATCAACTATTTCTTCCATTCTATCTATCTATCTATCTATCTATCTATCTATCTATCTATCTATCTATCACTCTATCTATCTATCTATCTATCTATCTATCTATCTATCTATCTATCTATCTATCTATCTATCTATCTATCTATCTATTAAACTGTGAATCATACTAGAATGTGGTAACTCGTGGTAAATCATGGTAAACTGTGGTAAATCGATAGACATCTTTAAACTTTAAACTTCAAGCTTTTAAAACCAACTTAAAGTTTGTCTCGACGAACTTTTTTTTTATCTAGTTAATATTATTATCTCTAACCCTGATTCATGTGTTATTATTATTTTTTTTCTTTTACAGTTATTTTTCATTCTTTATATATTTATTAATATATTTTATATTTAAATAGGCTATTATTCCGGAAAAATATTTTTTGCAACTAAAATATTTTGTGGCAAGCCCGCGCCCTTCATTTATGAATAAAAGCGCTTATTTTACAATAATTAATTAACAAGCAAAATGTAAAATATTCTATTAGTAAGATTTATTAACAACATGATTATGTTGTTAATAAATATTACTAATAGAATATTTTAAATGACACACTCAAGTTATGGTTATTATATCAAATACACGCTATATACAGCAGTAACATAAACAGAGTGCTAAAATTATATTGATTAATATTTTATTTTTTTCTCACTCTGACTCTTATGTAATATAAACCCAAACAATAATTTAAAAAAAAAAGGAATTATTTCACGTAGGCTATTACGTTTTTTTTACGTATGTATTATAATAACCGAAACACGAAATTAAACGTTTTCTCTGTATATCGTGTCTCATAATCGCACTTTCGCATCAGCCTAACCTAGAAAATAATATTTTTGACGTAATGGCCTCAAAAACAATGATTTAAATGTTATATTTGTCGAATTTAACGTTTGATTTAAATTTGGCGTTTAAAGACATAAGAAACAAGCAAAATTATTAAATAATACATACAGTAAATCAACACAAAGCGACACTGCGGGAATTAAAACGTTTTGAACATTTGTCATTTATTATAATTATTAATGTATCTATATATAAAACGTAACTGTACACGTATAAGGTCTTATTCATTTTTAATACTCCCGTGGCTTTATCTTCATTTTGAAAAACACAACAAACCCTAATAAATCAAATGTTTTCACATATGCACATTGATTTTGATAAGGCCTGCTCCATAAATGCATTCAATAAAACATCTTCTCATATCATATTTTGTCAAACGTGTTGTTTAATATACAATATTAATTTGATTACATTAGACACGGACAGCTGCTTAAAGTGACACATATTTACTATTTTATGCACGTATAATTTTGATATCCTTCCCATTTTATGCATCACATATTTATATGGTTTTCAGTTTAATAAACACTCATGTATTTTATGCAATATTTATATGATTTTCAGTTTAATAAACACTCATGTATTTTATGCAATATTTATATGGTTTTCAGTTTAATAAACACTCATGTATTTTATGCAATATTTATATGATTTTCAGTATAATAAACACTCTAACATGATCAAATGACAGCACGCTTTTCCAAAAGCTCCGTAAAATTAATTCATATTTCTCGCACATTCCTTCATTTCAAACAATCATATCAAACAATTTTAAGCATTGTAAAGAAGCTAAATAACCTACTTATTAAACTCATTCTCATGACTGACTTTGGTGCTGAAAAAATGCTCAAAAATAAAGTTATTTTTTCACTGGAATATAGTTTAAAAATGATATTTTCTAAAAATTGTCTGTTGAATGTTAAAATCCTCGCGTGTTATTGTTTAAGAAGTAATAATTCTGACCTATATTGGGGTGTCGCGCGGCACCGGCGGGTCCTCCGGTCTGGAGGCTGTGCAGCGCGGAGCTGTCGAAGTGCGACGCCGCCCAAGAGCCTCCGTAGGCCGGGTACCCGCTGTGATAGGAGCCGCTCAGCCCGCGGGACCCGTAGTGCTCTCGCCCGCCGGTGGAGATGTTCAGCGGGCTCGAGTATGTCGCCGTCTGGACCCCGGAGGTTAACGGCGGGCTCGTGGAGAAAGCGAACCGGGACACCGGAGAATGATGGTGCGCGCCGGTGGAGCTGTAGGAGGTGTCCGCGCCCGGTTGCGCCCATCCCGAGTGCCCGGACACGGCGCTGCTCTGCTGGGGCGGCTGGAGGTACGGCAGCCCCGGGATCATCGGGGTGACCCGGGTGGGTGTCACGTACACCGGTGAAGCGGCCGCGGAGGCGGCGTTATGGAGGAACCCGGGCTCGTAGGACGCGTGCCCGTGGTTGCTGGTCATTACACCTTGATACATGTCCACAGGTGATCGTCCGCCCCGATTATTCCACTCGTGAGTACCGGAGCATCGGGCTTACCGTGCGTCGGCCGAGAGCATTTCCACAGGAGACGCCGAGGATGATGAAGTCTCACCGAAGTCTCTCGTGCACTCCTCCCCGTCTCTCCGCCTCCAGAGCGCGCATCTCATTCCGCAGGTCACTGACCTCGTGCACGAGCGACTCTCATATTCCGCTCATGTTGCGTCATAAATAAACAACATTATTTTAGCAATTAAAAGCATTATGATGAATAAAATGTATGAGTGCATGAGGCAAATGTTTGTATTAAACATTTAGAAACAGGTTTTGTGTGATAATAAATCATAAAAGTGGTTTAGAAATCGTTTAAATATTGATTAACGTTAAAACAATAACTTTAGCAAAGTTTGATAAATATAATAGGCCTATGTTCAAAAAATATGCTGTCATTTTAAAAATACAAAAAAGGTAAAGATTGTGAAAGCACTGCTTAATAGAGATTTGCAGTAGTTATACATGCATATTATATGATATGATTCATAGCATATATTAAAATATGATGGTTTCATTATAAATATTGATAAATCAGCAACGCAGAAAAAAATATTGTTTTAGATATTTCCGAATTACACAAACAAATATTGAAATTTGTAGAGCAAGTTAAATCACAATTATTGTATCACAACTTATTGATACAAAAACAATGTTTTTAAGTTGCACTTTAGCACTACTTTCTGTTTATTTTGATAAATAAAATATTTCCCTTTTGTTTAATAAATATGCTGTCATTTAAAAAATACAGAATCAAAATTATTTTATCACAAATTATTAATACAAAAACTTTATGTTTAATAACTTTAAGTTCCCTTTAGCAAAGTTTGATAAATACAATATTTCACTTTTGTTCAATAAATGCTGTCATTTAAAAAATACAGAATCAAAATTATTTCATCACAAATTATTAATACAGAAACTTTAGCTTAATAAGTTAATACTTGTTCAAAACAATAACTTTAGCAAAGTTTGATAAATACAATATTTCACTTTTGTTCAATAAATATGCAATTTATTGTTAAAAAGTAAAGATTCTGAAACCATTGAATGACATCCCATAATAATTAAATAATAACGCTTTACAGTATGAATTTTATTATATGACATGATTATATGATGGTTTCATTATGAATATTGATAAATGAATAACGCAGAAAAGCTGGAAAGTGTTTATATTGAAATTCATAGAGCAAAAATTATTTTATTAAAACATTTTCTAAGAATATGAGCTCATTTAAATAAATATTAAATTAGCCTAAAATATCGAACGTTTGTTTGCACGATGTTTTTCTTAATTAAATTAGATTAAATTCTTATATATATTGTCGGTGACTGAATAATAACTTGTATATCTTTTTAAAAGTAATTTTTATAGTAAAATAGTAATTTATTCGTGCAAAAATTTGCAAGTAGGCATATTTAAAATATCCGACCTCTCTCACTCTAAAAAAATGCTGGGTTAAAAATAACCCAAGTTGGGTTGAAAATGGACAAACCCAGTAAATGTGGTGTTTTAACCCAGCGGTTGGGTTAAATGTTTGCTTAAAACAACCCAATCGCTGGGTTTGTCCATTTTCAACTCAACTTGGGTTGTTTTTAACCCATCATTTTTTTAGAGTGTTTATTAATATTGCATGTATTTGTCTAATAGTTATCAGTTCAGGAAGTGACGGATGTATTTTGATCGATGTCTCGCGCGTCCGCGGCGCTTGATTGGCGGAAGTCTCGCCGCTGTTGTTTTCAAAGACACATTTTTAACTCTGTCATATTCGCTGTAAACAAACTTGAGGCTTTCGGTGTGTCCATTTCCTGAGCTGTGCCATTATGTGCCTTCCGTGTCAATATCCAGGGCTCTTTAACACGAGGACTTACTGTAAGGCCATCTTTAACAATAGCATATTTGAGTCTTTTTAAACTTTTTGGGGGGTCTAATTGCAGCATCAGAGTTCAGATGTTTTTGGTGCATCTAAATTGACTTGTTTTAATACAAACATCTACATACTAAACAAGTGTAAAATGAGGCAGACACTGAATTGCATGGTGGATAATGGTGTCTCACACACACACACACACACACACACACACACACACATCTCATCACAGAGGATATTTCTGATAGCGAGTCCAACCCAAACCCTGCTGTGATCAGGGCAGGTTCTGGAAGACTTGGAGGATCAGCAGATCTCCTTCATATCGCTTTCCGCTTCCTCTCCGGCTCCGGCTCCGGCTCCGGCCTCATGGCTCTGGACTCCTGTGGGCTCAATGGGCCCTGTGATCCTAATCACTCCTCTGATAAACAGCGAGTGAAAATCCTCTGCTCCTCCATCATAAACACTTTAGGCTTTGAGACGCTTTCAATGCAATTTAAATCAATTTACCAAGAAGATTATTGTTTCAGAGGTCTATATCATTTTATGTCTATCAGACTCTGTGGGTGCATTTACACATATGAGTGGGTGGTTGCTAGGGTGTTGCTATGCATTTTTTAAAGTAATTTTTAATGTGTTGCTTTGCAGCACATTCTAGTCAAGGCATGTATTTGCCAATGTGTTCTGAATGGCTCTTAGTGTGCTGCTATGTGGTTTCCATAGTATTCGGGTGGTTGCCAGGGTGTTGCTATGCAGTTGCTAAGATGTTCAGAGTAATTTTTTATACTATGCAGTTTCTAGGATGTTGTGACAGTCAAGGCATTGGTATGCATTTGCTGAAGTGTACTGAAGTGATTTCAGTGTGCTGCTGTGTGGTTTCCATAGTATTCGGGTGGTTGCCAAGGTGTTGCTATGCAGTTGCTAAGATGTTCAGAGTAATTTTTATAATATGCAGTTTCTAGGGTGTTGTGGAAATCAAGGCATTGGTATGCATTTGCTGAAGCGTTCTGAAGTGATTTCAGTGTGCTGCTGTGTGGTTTCCATAGTATTCGGGTGGTTGCCAAGGTGTTGCTATGCAGTTGCTAAGATGTTCAGAGTAATTTTTATACTATGCAGTTTCTAGGGTGTTGTGGAAATCAAGGCATTGGTATGCATTTGCTGAAGCGTTCTGAAGTGATTTCAGTGTGCTGCTATGTGGTTTCCATAGTATTCGGGTGGTTGCCAAGGTGTTGCTATGCAGTTGCTAAGATGTTCAGAGTAATTTTTATAATATGCAGTTTCTAGGGTGTTGTGGAAATCAAGGCATTGGTATGCATTTGCTGAAGCGTTCTGAAGTGATTTCAGTGTGCTGCTGTGTGGTTTCCATAGTATTCGGGTGGTTGCCAAGGTGTTGCTATGCAGTTGCTAAGATGTTCAGAGTAATTTTTATACTATGCAGTTTCTAGGGTGTTGTGGAAATCAAGGCATTGGTATGCATTTGCTGAAGCGTTCTGAAGTGATTTCAGTGTGCTGCTGTGTGGTTTCCATAGTATTCGGGTGGTTGCCAAGGTGTTGCTATGCAGTTGCTAAGATGTTCAGAGTAATTTTTATACTATGCAGTTTCTAGGGTGTTGTGGAAATCAAGGCATTGGTATGCATTTGCTGAAGCGTTCTGAAGTGATTTCAGTGTGCTGCTGTGTGGTTTCCATAGTATTCGGGTGGTTGCCAAGGTGTTGCTATGCAGTTGCTTAGATGTTCAGAGTAATTTTTATACTATGCAGTTTCTAGGGTGTTGTGGAAGTCAAGGCATTGGTATGCATTTGCTGAAGCGTTCTGAAGTGATTTTAGTGTGCTGCTATGTGGTTGCCATAGTTTTCAGGTGGTTGCCAAGGTGTTGCTATGCAGTTGCTAAGATGTTCTGAGCCATTTTTAATGTGTTGCTATGCAGTTTCTAGGGTATTGTGAGAGTTGAGGCATTGCTATGCACATGTTTTCTGAAGTGATTTTTGTGTGCTGCTATGTGGTTGCCTTAGTAATAGAGTGGTTGCCAGGGTGTTGCTATGCCAATTGCTAAGATGTCCGGAGTCATTTTTAATGTGCTGCTATGCAGTTTCTAGGGTATTGTGACAGTCAAGGCATTGGTATGCATTTGCTGAAGCATTCTGAAGTGATTTCAGTGTGCTGCTGTGTGGTTGCCATAGTAATTGAGTGGTTGCCAGGGTGTTGATATGCAGTTGCTAAGATGTTCTGAGCCATTTTTAATGTGTTGCTATGCAGTTTCTAGGGTATTGAGAGAGTTGAGGCATTAGTATGCATTTGCTGAAGTGTTCTGAAGTGATTTCAGTGTGCTGCTGTGTGGTTGCCATAGTAATTTAGTGGTTGCCAGGGTGTTGCTATGCAGTTGCTAAGATGTTCTGAGTCTTTTTTAATGTGCTGCTATGCAGTTTCTAGGATGTTGTGACAGTCAAAGCATTGGTATGCATTTGCTGAAGTGTTCTGAAGTGATTTCAGTGTGCTGCCGTGTGGTTGCCATAGTAATTGAGTGGTTGCCATGGTGTTGCTATGCAATTGCTAAGATGTTCAGAGTCATTTTAATGTGTTGCTATACAGTTTCTAGGGTTTGGGGGGAGTGTTGCTATGCACTTGCCAGTGTGATCTCAATGGCCTTTAGTTTGCTACTATGCTGTTGCCATAGTATTCAGGTGGTTGCCAGGGTGTTGCTATGCAGTTAAGATGTTCAGAGTCATTTTTAATTTGCTGCTATGCAGTTTCTAGGGTGTTGTGTGAGTCAAGGCGTTACTAAGCATTTGCCAATATGTTTTGAATGGATTTTAGTTTGCTGCTATGTGGTTGCTACTTGCTATAGTATTCGGGTGGTTGCCAGGGGGTTGCTATGCGGCTGCATTTTTGATGTGCTGCTATAGAGTTTCTGGGGTGTTGTGCAGGCACGTGCAGAGGGGGGGGGGGCTTTGGGTGCTCGAGCCGCTGCCCTTTTTCAAAATGAATCAAAAGTGCCCCTCTCAGACAAATATCAATGATAATATCGTGGTCAATAAAACTAAATAAATGTGATTATTATAACATGACAATGTATACAATAGTAACGGACGGCTCAAAAGTCGGACAATTTCTGTTGAGGCGTTGCCATAACGCGTTGCTATGGGTTGCGTGCGTTTTGATTGACAGCTGATTTTCCACTGTTCGGAAACGGCTCTCGAGCCAAATATGGTCCTGACGTAAAGGAGAGTGTGTGGCCTCGCGGGAAAAAAGTAAACCAATATTTTTTTTTCATCCATAATCAGAGCTAATGTGTTGATTTAATTACACATCTATATATTATATATTTTAAAGTATTACACAATTCACCAATGTCCGTTTGTTAGTGTAGCCTATAATACACCGACCAATCGTGATCTGGCAAAGCAAGTTCAAATTCCATTGGGCGATGATCATGTGAAGCGGTAATTTTCTGTTCTTATTCATAAATCGGTTGAAAAATACATGGACAGACGAACTAACGTTTGTGGAACGATTTCCTGCGGTTTGTCTCATTTTATTAATTGCATCACTGACAAAATGGATTTTAACTGACAACAAACAAATCACTGCACAAAACCACAGCAGCAAAAGTCACATTAATGGTAAGTATTAAATTCACTTGTATTGATGTATATTGATACACCGTTTACTATTTCATGAAACTATCAAAGTTAACAAAACCCAAGTGCCACCGGCTCCTACAGGTGACGTGAAAGGACTTTATTATATTAACGTTAACATTTTTGAATATTATGCAGCATTATGAAAGAAGTCTCTTATGTTCTTCAAGCCTGCATTTATTTGATAAAAAACAGCAATATTGTGAAATATATTAAAATAATGGTTTTCTGTTTTAAAATAATTTAAAATATAATTTATTCCTGTGATCACAGCTGTATTTTCAGCATCATTACTCCACTCTTCAGTGTCTCATGATCATTCAGAAATCATTCTAATATGAGGATTTAATGTCAATGATGGAAAATGTGATACTCTTTTCAAGATTGTTGGATTGATAAAAAGTTAAAAAGAACATAATGTAAAAATATTTCCCAATATTAGGCTACTTTTTTTTTCTGTATTTTTGATTAAATAAATGCAGGCTTGATGAGCATAAGGATATTTATTGCCCCTTTTTTACATTTGAGCCCCTGCCCCTGAAGAACTCTCTGCACGGCCCTGGTGTTGTGGGAGTCGAGCCATTGCTATACAATTGCTAAATGGTGTGTTTCACACACACTCAGCTTTAACACTTAGTGATGGATGTTTGATCACATCACTATGAGAACAAGTACTAGTGATAGCTGAGATCTTTACAGAAAACAGTTTTTATGTTCATCATCACCAAAGGATTTCTTGTCACATATGCTTTTTATTTCAATCTCCTTTTTGTTTTGCTAGAAGAGATGTCTATAAGTGTGTGTGTGTGTGTGTGTGTGTGTGTGTGTGTGTGAGGTATGTGCGAATTATCTGTACGTTCAGCTCAGAAGCGCCTGTGTAATTCGTTCGGGGCCAGACCACTGTCAGAGCGAGTATGAACGAGGTGTTTGGTGACGAAGAAGAGAGCAGATAGAGGGAGAGACGGGGAGAAACGATAGAGAGGAGAGATGAGATTGTGTTCTTCAGAAGGCCATTGGGGAGGAGTATGTGTTTGTTGGAGAACTGAATGTGTTGCAAGAAGGAAAATCAAAATGGTGGAATGTGACGCCTTGAGGTGAACTAATAAATATTGCCGTCATGTGATAACCTAAATATAGCATTATTCCATAAAAAACAAGAATATTCCATTTTGATTTTATGGTGGCTTTAACCTGGGTTCCCTTTGATGCTATAAATATATAAATATCTCATCTAACTAACTTACATTTTATGCAAATGCAGATGCAAACGCATTTACCACAAAGAACAAGCCACAACACAATGGAATCAACACAACACAACGAAATCAAGCCACAACACAACAAATTCAAGCCACAACACAACGAAATCAACACAACGAATTCAAGCCACAACACAACGAAATCAAGCCACAACACAACAAAATCAAGCCACAACACAATGAAATCAACACAACGAAATCAAGCCACAACACAACGAAATGAACACAACACAACGACATCAAGCCACAACGCATTGAAATCAAGTCACAACACAACGAAATCAAGCTATAACACAACGAAATCAAGCCACAACACAACGAAATAAAGCCACAACAGAATCAACAGAACACAACAACATCAAGCCACAACACAACAAAATCAAGCCACAACGCATTGAAATCAAGCCACAACACAACGAAATGGCTTGATGTCGTTGTGTTGATTCCATTGTGGCTTGATTTCGTTGTGTTGTGGCTTGATTTTGTTGTGTTGTGGCTTGATGTTGTTGTGTTCTGTTGATTCTGTTGTGGCTTTATTTCGTTGTGTTGTGGCTTGATTTCTTTGTGTTATAGCTTGATTTCGTTGTATTGTGACTTGATTTCATTGTGTTGTGGCTTTATTTCGGTGTGATGTGACTTGATGTTGTTGTGTTGTGGCTTTATTTCAGTGTGTTGTGGCTTTATTTCATTGTGTTGTGGCTTTATTTCGGTGTGCTGTGGCTTTATTTTGTTGTGTTGTGGCTTGTTGTCGTTGTGTTGATTCCGTTGTGGCTTGATTTTGTTGTGTTGTGGCTTGATGTCGTTGTGTTCTGTTGATTCCGTTGTGGCTTTATTTCGTTGTGTTGTGGCTTGATTTCGTTGTGTTGTGGCTTTATTTTGGTGTGTTGTGGCTTTATTTCATTGTGTTGTGGCTTGATTTCGTTGTGTTGTGGCTTTATTTCGTTGTGTTGTGGCTTGATTTCGTTGTGTTGTGGCTTGATCGTTGTGTTGTGGCTTGATTGGGTTGTGTTGTGGCTTGATCGTTGTGTTGTGGCTTGATTGCGTTGTGTTGTGGCTTGATTTCGTTGTGTTGTGGCTTTATTTCGTTGTGTTGTGGCTTGATCGTTGTGTTGTGGCTTTATTTCGTTGTGTCGTAGCTTAATTTCGTTGTGTTATAGCTTAATTTCGTTGTGTTGTGGCTTGATTTCGTTGTGTTATAGCTTGATTTTGTTGTGTTATAGCTTAATTTCGTTGTGTTGTGGCTTGATTTCATTGTGTTGTGGCTTGATTTCGTTGTGTTGTGGCTTAATTTCGTTGTGTTATAGCTTAATTTCGTTGTGTTATATCTGTTATAGCTTAATTTCGTTGTGTTATAGCTTAATTTCGTTGTGTCGTAGCTTAAATTCGTTGTGTTATAGCTTAATTTCGTTGTGTCGTAGCTTAATTTCGTTGTGTTGTGGCTTAATTTCGTTGTGTTGTGGCTTAATTTCGTTGTGTTATAGCTTAATTTCGTTGTGTCGTAGCTTAATTTCGTTGTGTTATAGCTTAATTTCGTTGTGTTGTGGCTTGATTTCGTTGTGTTATAGCTTAATTTCGTTGTGTTGTGGCTTAATTTCGTTGTGTTGTGGCTTAATTTCGTTGTGTTGTGGCTTAATTTCGTTGTGTTATAGCTTAATTTCGTTGTGTTATAGCTTAATTTCGCTGTGTCGTAGCTTCATTTCGTTGTGTTATAGCTTAATTTCGTTGTGTTGTGGCTTAATTTCGTTTTGTTGTGGCTTAATTTCGTTGTGCTGTGGCTTGATTTCGTTGTGTCGTGGCTTGATTTGGTTGTGTCGTGGCTTGATTTGGTTGTGTCGTGGCTTGATTTGGTTGTGTTGTGGCTTATTTTCGTTGTGTTGTGGCTTGATTTGGTTGTGTCGTGGCTTGATTTGGTTGTTTCGTAGCTTAATTTCGTTGTGTTGTAGCTTAATTTCGTTGTGTCGTGGCTTATTTTCGTTGTGTCGTAGCTTAATTTCGTTGTGTTGTAGCTTAATTTTGTTGTGTAGTGGCTTGATTTGGTTGTGTCGTGGCTTGATTTGGTTGTGTCGTGGCTTGATTTGGTTGTGTTGTGGCATGATTTGGTTGTGTTGTGGCTTAATTTCGTTGTGTTGTGGCTTGATTTGGTTGTGTTGTGGCTTAATTTCGTTGTTTTGTGGCTTGATTTGGTTGTGTTGTGGCTTGATTTGGTTGTGTTGTGGCTTAATTTCGTTGTGTCGTGGCTTGATTTGGTTGTGTCGTGGCTTGATTTGGTTGTGTTGTGGCTTAATTTTCGTTGTGTTGTGGCTTGATTTGGTTGTGTCGTGGCTTGATTTGGTTGTGTCGTAGCTTAATTCCGTTGTGTCGTGGCTTATTTTCGTTGTGTCGTGGATTAATTTCGTTGTGTTGTGGCTTAATTTCGTTGTGTTATGGCTTGATTTGGTTGTGTTGTGGCTTAATTTGGTTGTGTTGTGGCTTGATTTGGTTGTGTTGTGGCTTGATTTGGTTGTGTTGTGGCTTAATTTCGTTGTGTTATGGCTTGATTTGGTTGTGTTGTGGCTTGATTTGATTGTGTTGTGGCTAAATTTCGTTGTTTTGTGGCTTGATTTGTTTGTGTTGTGGCTTGATTTGGTTGTGTTGTGGCTTAATTTCGTTGTGTCGTGGCTTGATTTGGTTGTGTTGTGGCTTGATTTGGTTGTGTCGTGGCTTGATTTGGTTGTGTCGTGGCTTGATTTGGTTGTGTTGTGGCTTTATTTCGTTGTGTCGTAGCTTAATTTCGTTGTGTTGTGGCTTAATTTCGTTGTGTCGTGGCTTGATTTGGTTGTGTTGTGGCTTGATTTGGTTGTGTTGTGGCTTGATTTGGTTGTGTCGTGGCTTGATTTGGTTGTGTTGTGGCTTGATATGGTTGTGTTGTGGCTTAATTTCGTTGTGTTGTGGCTTGATTTTGTTGTGATGTGGCTCAATTTCGTTGTTTTGTGGCTTGATTTGGTTGTGTTGTGGCTTGATTTGGTTGTGTTGTGGCTTGATTTGGTTGTGTTGTGGCTTAATTTCGTTGTGTTGTGGCTTAATTTCGTTGTGTTGTGGCTTGATTTGGTTGTGTTGTGGCTTAATTTTGTTGTGTTGTGGCTTAATTTGGTTGTGTTGTGGCTTGATTTGGTTGTGTTGTGGCTTAATTTCGTTGTGTTGTGGCTTGATTTGGTTGTGTTGTGGCTTAATTTTGTTGTGTTGTGGCTTAATTTGGTTGTGTTGTGGCTTGATTTGGTTTTGTTGTGGCTTAATTTTGTTGTGTTGTGGCTTAATTTGGTTGTGTTGTGGCTTGATTTGGTTGTGTTGTGGCTTAATTTTGTTGTGTTGTGGCTTAATTTGGTTGTGTTGTGGCTTGATTTGGTTGTGTTGTGGCTTAATTTCGTTGTGTTGTGGCTTAATTTCGTTGTGTTGTGGCTTGATTTGGTTGTGTACCCAAAGGCATCATTGATGCGCTCCTGTATGATGCATTATCATGTGTTGCTTTACTCCGCTCTCTGATGGATATGCTTGTCCTCGTGTGGCTCTGTGGAGGCTCTGGGGCTCAGGAGGGGTCGCTGGCCCCACATGGCCCCTCTTCCTCTGGGTCAGAGCGCAGCCAGACCCCCTGTCTCCAGGAAGAGCATTTCAAAAGCGCATCCATCGGAGGATCAGACGGAAAAAACTGACAGAACGAGACCTGGACACAGAGGACACAACCTGAGACATGAGGAAGCAGCTCAAAACAAGTGACACAAACAGACTGAAGAATGTGTTCGAATGATGATAACCCAAAGGAACATGTCAGGTTGCTCTTTCATTCCCAACTGCGGTTTCATTACAGCGGTTTCTCCTAAAAGACCCGAGGAGGAGACAAATGAGTCAATTTCCTCCTGCTATGCAGTTACTAGGCAGACTCTTGAGCATTGCTGAATATCTCTTCAGATACAGCATGTATGGTGTAGCATGTTTGGTTGCCAGGGTGTTGCTATGCATTTGCTAAGGCGTCCTGAGTGTTTTTTAGTGTGTTGCTATGAAGTTGCTAGGGTATTCTGGGCAGTTGCCAGGGTGTTGCTAAAACTATGTAACTGTGTTCCGATTGGCATAGGTTTTAGGACACCACTATATGGTTACCAGGGTGTTGCTATGCAGGTACTTTTTAAGGCAAAATTAAATTTTAATGGGAAAGCTTAAAGATTGTACTGAAGATCTCTTCAGATGAGGCAGAGATGTTTGGTTGCCAGCTATGGGTGGTTGCCAGGGTGTTGCTATGCAGTTGTTATGGTGTTCTGAGTGTTTTTTTAGTGTGTTGCTATGAAGTTGCTAGTGTATTCTGGGCAGTTGCCAAGGTGTTGCTAATACTATGTGACTGCTGATGTGTTCCGATTGGCATAGGTTTTTAGGACACTGATATATGGTTGCCAGGGTGTTGCTATGCATTTGTTAAGGTGTTCTGAGTGGTTTTTAGTGTGTTGCTATGCAGTTGTTATGGTGTTCTGAGTGTTTTTTAGCGTGTTGCTATGAATTTGCTTGTTTATTCTGGGCAGTTGCCAAGGTGTTGCTAATACTATGTGACTGCTGATGTGTTCCGATTGGCATAGGTTTTAGGACACTGATATATGGTTGCCAGGGTGTTGCTATGCAGTTGTTATGGTGTTCTGAGTGTTTTTTAGCGTGTTGCTATGAAGTTGCTAGTGTATTCTGGGCAGTTGCCAAGGTGTTGCTAATACTATGTGATTGCTGATGTGTTCCGATTGGCATAGGTTTTAGGACACTGCTATATGGTTACCAGGGTGTTGCTATGCAGTTACTTTTTAAGTCAAAATGGAATTTTAATTGGAAAGCTTAAAGATTGTACTGAAGATCTCTTCAGATGAGGCAGACATGTTTGGTTGCCAGCTATGGGCGGTTGCCAGGGTGTTGCTTTGCAGTTGTTATGGTGTTCTGAGTATTTTTTTGTGTGTTGCTATGAAGTTGCTAGTGTATTCTGGGCAGTTGCCAGGGTGTTGCTAATCCTATGTGACTTCTGATGTGTTCCGATTGGCATAGGTTTTAGGACACTGATATATGGTTGCCAGGGTGTTGCTATGCATTTGTTAAGGTGTTCTGAGTGGTTTTTAGTGTGTTGCTATGCAGTTGTTATAGTGTTCTGAGTGTTTTTTAGTGTGTTGCTATGAAGTTGCTTGTGTATTCTGGGCAGTTGCCAGGGTGTTGCTAATACTATGTAACTGCTGATGTGTTCTGATTGGCATAGGTTTTAGG
>JARQWZ010002770.1:37500-47500 GCA_033150135.1 Gobio occitaniae | reverse complement strand
TTGAATCATTCACTAAAGAGATTTGTTCAAAAACGCTGATTCATCCAGTAATGAAACAAGTGAAGTCTTTATGAGTGAGTCATTGAATCATTCACTCAAGAGATTCATTCAAAAACACTGATTCATCCAGTAATGAAATGAGTGATTCTTTGAATCATTCACTCAAGAGATTCATTCAAAAACACTGATTCATCCAGTAATGAAATGAGTGATTCTTTGAATCATTCACTCAAGAGATTCATTCAAAAACACTGATTCATCCAGTAATGAAATGAGTGAGTCTTTGAATCATTCACTAAAGAGATTTGTTCAAAAACGCTGATTCATCCAGTAATGAAACAAGTGAAGTCTTTATGAGTGAGTCATTGAATCATTCACTCAAGAGATTCATTCAAAAACACTGATTCATCCAGTAATGAAATGAGTGAGTCATTGAATCTTTCACTCGAGAGATTTGTTCAAAAACGCTGATTCATCCAGTAATGAAACGAAGTGAAGTGAAATGAAAAAATCGTGATTTTCAATTCCCAATATCCAGAATTGTGCAGCTCTACTATAATAGTATATGAATAATACTAAAATAACACTGGACACACACAATGAGCGGAAATAATAGCACAGAGGAGCGTCTCAATTCAGCAGGTCATACAGCCTGATAAGTGAGGAAATATTCCTGTTTTTTGGGGAGCCGTACGGCTGCACACACACACACACACACACACACACACACACACACACACACACACACACACACACCGTCAACAATCACACATGTCATAATAACAGCAGGCAGCAGAGGAGAGGAGAGGCTTCTGGAGGATCCTCTGGAACAATAGGGCTCCACAGTCTCAGCTCTTATCAGTCTGAGCTCTTATCCAGCCTGGCTCTGTTAGTCTAAACCCCCCCGCTCCGCCTTATCAGGCCCCGCTGACGTCAGGCTCTGGGCTCCTGGGCGGATTGAGGCGGACGGGCCTGATAGAGTCGGCCCAGCTGACCGGTGGGAATCGCCATACTGGACCAGACCAAGAGCCCAGAGCCCAGAGCCCAAGAGCCCAAGAGCCCAAGAGGCCAGAGCCCAGAGCCCAAGAGCCCAAGAGCCCAAGAGCCCAAGAGCCCAGAGCCCAAGAGGCCAAGAGCCCAAGAGGCCAGAGCCCAAGAGCCCAAGAGCCCAAGAGGCCAGAGCCCAAGAGCCCAAGAGCCCAAGAGCCCAAGAGCCCAAGAGCCCAAGAGGCCAGAGCCCAAGAGCCCAAGAGCCCAAGAGCCCAAGAGCCCAAGAGCCCAAGAGGCCAGAGCCCAAGAGCCCAAGAGGCCAGAGCCCAAGAGCCCAAGAGGCCAGAGCCCAAGAGGCCAGAGCCCAAGAGCCCAAGAGGCCAGAGCCCAAGAGCCCAAGAGCCCAGATCCCAGATCCCAGAGCCCAAGAGGCCAGATCCCAGAGCCCAAGAGCCCAAGAGCCCAAGAGCCCAAGAGCCCAAGAGCCCAAGAGCCCAAGAGGCCAGAGCCCAAGAGGCCAGAGCCCAAGAGCCCAGAGCCCAGATCCCAGATCCCAGATCCCAGAGCCCAAGAGGCCAGAGCCCAAGAGCCCAGAGCCCAGAGCCCAAGAGCCCAGAGCCCAGATCCCAGATCCCAGAGCCCAAGAGGCCAGAGCCCAAGAGCCCAGAGCCCAGAGCCCAAGAGCCCAGATCCCAGATCCCAGAGCCCAAGAGCCCAGAGCCCAGATCCCAGAGCCCAAGAGGCCAGAGCCCAGAGCCCAGATCCCAGATCCCAGATCCCAGATCCAAGAGGCCAGAGCCCAAGAGCCCAGAGCCCAGAGCCCAAGAGCCCAGAGCCCAAGAGCCCAAGAGCCCAGGAGCCCAGGAGCCCAGAGTCGGAACGCAGCATATTTTACAGTGCAAGTGTGTGTGAGAGAGAGTGTGAGAGTCTGTCTGTGTGTGTGTGTGTGTGTGTGTGTGTGTGATGGGTAGGTTTAGGGGCAGGGGCAGTGTGTGTGTGTGTGTGTGTGA
This sequence comes from Gobio occitaniae, assembly GCA_033150135.1. Lineage (NCBI taxonomy): Eukaryota > Metazoa > Chordata > Actinopteri > Cypriniformes > Gobionidae > Gobio > Gobio occitaniae. The sequence goes on along the minus strand of JARQWZ010002770.1, from coordinate 45,500 downwards.
GTGTGTGTGTGTGTGTGTGTGATGGGTAGGTTTAGGGGCAGGGGCAGTGTGTGTGTGTGTGTGTGTGTGTGTGTGTGTGTGTGTGTGTGTGTGTGTGTGATGGGTAGGTTTAGGGGCAGGGGCAGTGTGTGTGTGATGGGTAGGTTTAGGGGCAGGGGCAGTGTGTGTGTGTGTGTGTGTGTGTGATGGGTAGGTTTAGGGGCAGGGGCAGTGTGTGTGTGTGTGTGTGTGTGTGTGTGATGGGTAGGTTTAGGGGCAGGGGCAGTGTGTGTGTGTGTGTGTGTGATGGGTAGGTTTAGGGGCAGTGTGTGTGTGTGTGTGTGTGTGTGATGGGTAGGTTTAGGGGCAGGGGCAGTGTGTGTGTGTGTGTGTGTGTGTGTGTGTGTGTGTGTGTGTGTGTGTGTGTGTGTGTGTGTGTGTGTGATGGGTAGGTTTAGGGGCAGGGGCAGTGTGTGTGTGTGTGTGTGTGTGTGTGTGTGATGGGTAGGTTTAGGGGCAGGGGCAGTGTGTGTGTGTGTGTGTGTGTGTGTGATGGGTAGGTTTAGGGGCAGGGGCAGTGTGTGTGTGTGTGTGTGTGTGTGTGTGTGTGTGTGTGTGTGTGTGTGTGTGTGTGTGTGTGTGTGTGTGTGTGTGTGTGTGTGTGTGTGTGATGGGTAGGTTTAGGGTCAGTGTAAAGGGATAGAAAATACGGTTTGTACCGTATAAAAACCATTACGCCTATGGAATGTCTGTCAGGGTTTGTTGAAGGGAAAGGAGTGAGGACTCAGATGCAGAGGAAATATGGGCTTTTAATGATAATAATAAGATAAAACAAGACAAACAAAACTACCCAGAGGGGGAAAAACAAGACTTGACTTGAGCTTGGCTTGGCTTAGGGAGCAGGAAAATACAAGGTACATTCGACGACGATTCCGCACAGGACTGCAAACACAAGGAGATTAAATAGGGGACAAACAAAAGAGGGTAAGGAGGGAAGACAGGTGGGGCAAATTAACCAATAATCAGGAAACAAGGTGGGCGGGGTTAGACAATGGACATGAGCACATGACACAAAGAAACACTTCACAAGACATGGGCTGCGTCCCAATTCGCCTACTTATACTACGTCCTAAAAGTATGTACTCTTTTTGTGAAGAAAAAGTACATACTCTTGAGTGTGTAGCAGAAGAGTATGCAAGCTTTGGGACTACTTCATTATCTTTAACGGACTCTGTTACGTGCGTCCCGTCACCGTTTAAACTGCTCTGTCAATCATCGTCACAGTTCAAATCCTCCACATTCAATTTCATCTCCTACGTATCGGAGAGAAGTGTAGTCGCTCGTTGATCTGCCTTTCGTGGGTCTTTAATGCAGAGACTCCTCTCATGTGTTTGCAAAGTTAACGGCCAAACGTATCATTACAAAAGTTCTCAATGCTGCTGAAGGAGAAATATAATGTAGATAATATTGAATAAATATATTTTCGTCAGGTTAAATACTGATAATTGCTCACTCAAGTCCCTTTATCTAACCCTCTCCACTTAACCGTCAGACTCGCGTAACCGTCATGTTTGTAGTTTTTTAATACTTTTTATCCGCGTTTGTAGTTCTAATCGAATCATCGTCTATCTCGCAATGGGTTGTGGGTAATATCAGCCGTTAGAGTGCGCATCGATCTGCACTTCGGATTCTGACCGGAAATAGTAAACCATCCGGGAATCTTTGGAATACTTTTTTCAACATACTACGATTTGGGACATACTAATTATTTTTTAGAATACTATTTAGTACGGATAGTATGCGAATTGTGACGCAGCCTTTGTGCTCACACCTACGGTGGCCCAGTAGTGCACAACACAACGAATTTAAAAAGCATACATAAGTTCACAACACAACAAAATAAATCCACAACACAACAAAATAAATCCACAACACAACAAAATAAATCCACAACACAACGGAATGAAACCACAACACAACGAAATCAAGACACAACACAACGAAAAATCCACAACACAACGAAATCAAGCCACAACACAACGAAAAATCCACAACACAACGAAATCAAGCCAGAACACAACGAAAAATCCACAACACAACGAAATCAAGCCAGAACACAACGAAAAATCCACAACACAACGAAATCAAGCCAGAACACAACGAAAAATCCACAACACAACGAAATCAAGCCAGAACACAACGAAAAATCCACAACACAACGAAATCAAGCCAGAACACAACGAAAAATCCACAACACAACGAAATCAAGCCAGAACACAATGAAAAATCCACAACACAACGAAATCAAGCCAGAACACAACGAAAAATCCACAACACAACGAAATCAAGCCAGAACACAACGGAAATGCTCCCAACCACTCGGGGGCACTCGGAGCGCTGTAAAGTTGCCTCTGTTCTATAGAGTCGGCAATCTTACAAAGAAATCAATACCACAATTAGTTTTAACAGTATGTAGGCTAACCATTGTTTATCTATATGAAATATTAATTTAAAATCACATCACCTACATGCATTATAGCTGCATATTTATGCTCGAGAATGCTTTGACCCGATACCACAGCGCTAAGGGAACGTCTGCCAATTCCACCAATTGGTTGAAATGTATAATTTGTATGAATTAAAATTACTTTTAACATTTAAAAACAGACATGTTAAAATTCCACAGCTTGATTGTGTTGGTAAAATTGACTTAATAATGCACAACACAACATTGGAATTTGAAAATTAAAAAAAAAAGTTAATTTAATTCATACAAATTATTTCAACTTGGTGGAATTGGCAGACGCTCCCTTAGTGCCGAGGCAGCGGGTCAAAGCGTTCTCGAGTATAATCATGCAGCTATTATGCACGTAAGTGATTTTTAATTGATATTTCATGTCGATATACAACTGCACACTTAAAACTGATCGTAGTGTTTAAATATTTGTAAGATTGGCAAATCTATATAGAACAATGCAAGGAAAACGAACTTTACCGCACTCCGAGTGCCCCCTAGTGGTCGGGAGCATTTCCGTTGTGTTGTGGCTATTTCGTTGTGTTGTGGACTTTTCGTTGTGTTGTGGACTTTTCGTTGTGTTGTGGACTTTTCGTTGTGTTGTGGACTTTTCGTTGTGTTGTGGACTTTTCGTTGTGTTGTGGACTTTTCGTTGTGTTGTGGATTTTTCGTTGTGTTGTGGCTTGACTTCGTTGTGTTGTGTCTTGATTTCGTTGTGTTGTGGTTTCATTCCGTTGTGTTGTGGATTTATTTCGTTGTGTTGTGAACTTATGTATGCTTTTTAAATTTCGTTGTGTTGTGCACTACTGGGCCACCGTTCACACAAAACATGACAACATGAAAGCACACAGCCAGTGAAAAACACCAGCTGCGTGCTACACAACACAAGACAAAACATAACACATGGACAGAAGAGAGCACACTCACACAACCAGAGGTGGACAAAGTACACAACTCCATTACTCGAGTGAAAGTAAAAGTACTACTGGTCAAATATTACTCTGTTACAAGTGAAAGTTGTTAAAAACAATTTTTACTTAAGTAAAAGTACAGAAGTACTTGCTTTTAAAAGTACTTAAGTATCAAAAGTAAATTTCCTTTTTTTTTGTCAATGCATTATTTTATTATTGTTGCATTGTTGTATAAATGCACTCTATGCCATCATGGTGGTTTAAGCCAGTCAGTGATGCTCCATACGACCACCTCAAACTCATTTAAATACTTAAAATTTACAAAGCTTTTTACAAAGCTGCTGTCACTTTAAGGCAGAATGCACAAATCCAATACACTGATTCACATCCGATCTTCCCCCAACTGTTCACGTTCACTTAAGACATAATCAACTTTGTTTACGTGAATACTTCCCAAAATGAAAATTTTGACATTTTGTGTGTTTTGGTCTGTTTAAGTGCGAAAAAAACACAAAAGAAAGCTCTATTCAGTACTCGTGCTCTGGCATCTCAGAGGCACAAAAACCAGACTGAACTGAGCTCGTTCATCAAGCTTTTTCAGATTCATCCATATGACTACGCTTCTCTTTCTCCCAGACATTTACATTTTGCACACAAAAAAATGTTTAAAGAAGAAAAAAAATCATCCACTGACTTGCAAAGCTGCTACAGAAACGACTTTTGACTTCGAGGACCTTGATAGAAATGTAGTGGAGTAAAAAGTACGATATTTGTCTTTCAAATGTAGTGAAGTTAAAGTAAAAGTTTCCCTAAAAAATATTACTTCAGTAGAGTACAGATACTCAAAAAGTGTACTTAAGTACAGTACTCAAGTAAATGTGCTTAGTTACTGTCCACCTCTGCACAAGACAAGACAGAGTGCAAATGAGGAGCAAATGATACTCACGCTCACAACAAAAGACAAACACATGGAGCATGAATATCCGAATCCCAACACAAAACCAAAACCAAACTAGACTGAAGTGCTGGGATCCGAACACCACGCCCGGCACAGAAAACTCACAAGGACAGAAGAGACAAATAACAAGACAATACAAATAATACAGGAGTGTCAGGGCTCTGTCACAACCCAAGAGTAAACTAGACCGAAGTGACAGAACCCTGACAATGTCCCCACATTTCACAAAAAAAACCCGTGTGTGTGCGCATGTGTGTGTGTGTGTGTGTGTGAGAGAGTGTGTATGTTAGTGTGAGAGTGATTGTGTGTGTGAGAGTGTGTTTACTGCATTCAAGAACCTTCGTTTGATGTAACCACACTACACAAATGACCTCTAAACTGACGCTCAAGCGCATGAATGATGTCACTGCGGAGAAATGAAGGGGAGAATAAATCCTCCGGCGTGAACTCTGTAACACACTCTTCACTTCCACACACACTCATCAGACCTGCTCTGGGCTGAGCGACTGATTTTACATCAACGAAAAGCAAACCATTCATAATGTGACGCATCTTTTGGAGATAATCCCTATAAATATCCCGAATCCAGGACTAACATAAGGTCAAGCAGAAGCTTAGTCTCCCGCTGGACCATGACCTGACACACACACTTCACACACACAACGTCTCGTGTGTTAATGCAGAGATGACAGACACCAGGACTCAAGGGGGCGATAGAGTTTCCTTCAGTCATTGATGTGTTAGAAGCAGGAAAAATCATAGATGTCCATAATAAAAGCTAGGTGTCTTACGGCGGAGTCTCTAACGTCATCATCGGCGGCCATCTTGTCACAGGCGAGCTTTCTGGCGGCCATCTTGTCACAGGCGAGCTTTCTGGCGGCCATCTTGTACCTGATGTAAGGCGAGTGATCTGAACACAAAGGCTGCGTCCCAATTCGCATACTATCCGTACTAAATAGTATTCTAAAAAATAATTAGTATGTCCCAAATCGTAGTATGTTGAAAAAAGTATTCCAAAGATTCCCGGATGGTTTACTATTTCCGGTCAGAATCCGAAGTGCAGATCGATGCGCACTCTAACGGCTGATATTACCCACAACCCATTGCGAGATAGACGATGATTCGATTAGAACTACAAACGCGGATAAAAAGTGTTAAAAAACTACAAACATGACGGTTACGCGAGTCTGACGGTTAAGTGGAGAGGGTTAGATAAAGGGACTTGAGTGAGCAATTATCAGTATTTAACCTGACGAAAAGATATTTATTCAATATTATCTACATTATATTTCTCCTTCAGCAGCATTGAGAACTTTTGTAATGATACGTTTGGCCGTTAACTGTGCAAACACATGAGAGGAGTCTCTGCATTAAAGACCCACGAAAGGCAGATCAACGAGCGACTACACTTCTCTCCGATACGTAGGAGATGAAATTGAAAGTGGAGGATTTTAACTGTGACGATGATTGACAGGGCAGTTTAAACGGTGACGGGACGCACGTAACAGAGTCCGTTAAAGATAATGAAGTAGTCCCAAAGCTTGCATACTCTTCTGCTACACACTCAAAAGTATGTACTTTTTCTTCACAAAAAGAGTACATACTTTTAGGACGTAGTAAAAGTAGGCGAATTGGGACGCAGCCAAATACTCTTATCTCGCTATCTTGACGGATTTACAAATGGTTTGGTTTCTTAGAAACGTTATTAGCGTGGCTATAATTATGGATGCTTGAACAAATTATGAATAATTTTTCATAAGTGTGCAGTCTCATAACTACATCTCTGACGTTTATAACAAACCAACAGTTTGAAAATCGGTAGAAAATTTAGCAAGTTATGGTTATTTAAAAAGTACACGCACCATTAAAACACAATGAGTGAGCGAGCTGACTGTAACAAGATGGCCGCCAGGTGCAGACTCGACCTCCATTGGCCAGCAGCGGACGAGACATCTAGCCTTTATTATGTATATCTATGGGAAAAATGGGCAAGCGTAAGGATTTGAGCGAGTTTGACAAGGGCCAAATTGTGACGGCTAGACGACTGGGTCAGAGCATCTCCAAAACTGCAGCTCTTGTGGGGTTTTCCCGGTCTGCAGTGGTCAGTCTCTATCAGAAGTGCTCAGAGGAAGACCAGTGGAGAACCGGCCACAGGGTCATGAAGGACCAGTGGAGAACCGGCCACAGGGTCATGAAGGACCAGTGGAGAACCGGCCACAGGGTCATGAAGGACCAGTGGAGAACCGGCCACAGGGTCATGAAGACCAGTGGAGAACCGGCCACAGGGTCATGGAGGACCAGTGGAGAACCGGCCACAGGGTCATGGAGGACCAGTGGAGAACCGGCCACAGGGTCATGAAGGACCAGTGGAGAACCGGCCACAGGGTCATGAAGGACCAGTGGAGAACCGGCCACAGGGTCATGAAGACCAGTGGAGAACCGGCCACAGGGTCATGAAGACCAGTGGAGAACCGGCCACAGGGTCATGAAGGACCAGTGGAGAACCGGCCACAGGGTCATGAAGACCAGTGGAGAACCGGCCACAGGGTCATGAAGGACCAGCGGAGAACCGGCCACAGGGTCATGAAGGACCAGTGGAGAACCGGCCACAGGGTCATGAAGACCAGTGGAGAACCGGCCACAGGGTCATGAAGACCAGTGGAGAACCGGCCACAGGGTCATGAAGGACCAGTGGAGAACCGGCCACAGGGTCATGAAGGACCAGTGGAGAACCGGCCACAGGGTCATGAAGACCAGTGGAGAACCGGCCACAGGGTCATGGAGGACCAGTGGAGAACCGGCCACAGGGTCATGGAGGACCAGTGGAGAACCGGCCACAGGGTCATGAAGACCAGTGGAGAACCGGCCACAGGGTCATGAAGGACCAGTGGAGAACCGGCCACAGGGTCATGAAGACCAGTGGAGAACCGGCCACAGGGTCATGAAGACCAGTGGAGAACCGGCCACAGGGTCATGAAGGACCAGTGGAGAACCGGCCACAGGGTCATGAAGGACCAGTGGAGAACCGGCCACAGGGTCATGAAGGACCAGTGGAGAACCGGCCACAGGGTCATGAAGGACCAGTGGAGAACCGGCCACAGGGTCATGAAGGACCAGTGGAGAACCGGCCACAGGGTCATGAAGGACCAGTGGAGAACCGGCCACAGGGTCATGAAGGACCAGTGGAGAACCGGCCACAGGGTCATGAAGGACCAGTGGAGAACCGGCCACAGGGTCATGGAGGACCAGTGGAGAACCGGCCACAGGGTCATGGAGGACCAGTGGAGAACCGGCCACAGGGTCATGGAGGACCAGTGGAGAACCGGCCACAGGGTCATGGAGGACCAGTGGAGAACCGGCCACAGGGTCTTAAAGGATCTGCTGCTAACATCTTGGTGCCAGATACCACAGCACAGGTCTAGTGGAGTCCATGCCTTGACGGGTCAGCAATACAATATTAGTCATAATGTTATGCCTGATTGTGTTTATGCATAATGCTGTGCATTTTATGTGTGTGTGTATTGTGGAATATTACTACAATTTACAGACACGGTATAAAATCGATCTTGAGCAGCCAAATGTTTCTGGGCATGAACTCTGTGTGTGTGAGTGTGTGTGAGTGTGTGTGAGTGTGTGA
>JARQWZ010002770.1:0-30000 GCA_033150135.1 Gobio occitaniae | reverse complement strand
TAGACAGATGCACTTTTATGATGGATAGATGCACTTTTATGACGGATAGATGCACTTTTATGATGGATAGATGCACTTTTACGATAGACAGATGCACTTTTATGATGGACAGATGCACTTTTATGATGGACAGATGCACTTTTATGATGGACGAATGCACTTTTATGATGGATAGATGCACTTTTATGATGATAGATGCACTTTTACGATAGACAGATGCACTTTTATGATGGACAGATGCACTTTTATGATGGATAGATGCACTTTTACGATAGACAGATGCACTTTTATGATGGATAGATGCACTTTTATGACGGATAGATGCACTTTTATGATGGACAGATGCACTTTTATGATGGATAGATGCACTTTTATGATGGATAGATGCACTTTTGTGATAGACAGATGCACTTTTATGATGGATAGATTCACTTTACGATGGACAGATGCACTTTTACGATGGACAGATGCACTTTTACGATGGACAGATGCAGTTTTACGATAGAGAGAGGCACTTTTTACGATAGACAGATGCACTTTTTACGATGGACAGATGCACTTTTTACGATGGACAGATGCACTTTATGATGGACAGATGCACTTTTATGATGGACAGATGCACTTTTATGATGGACAGATGCACTTTTACGATAGACAGATGCACTTTTACGATGGACAGATGCACTTTTACGATGGACAGATGCACTTTTACGATGGACAGATGCAGTTTTACGATGGACAGATGCACTTTTACGATGGACAGATGCAGTTTTACGATAGACAGAGGCACTTTTTACGATAGACAGATGCACTTTTTACGATAGACAGATGCACTTTTTACGATAGACAGATGCACTTTTTACGATGGACAGATGCACTTTATGATGGACAGATGCACTTTTATGATGGACAGATGCACTTTTACGATGGACAGATGCACTTTTTACGATAGACAGATGCACTTTTTACGATGGACAGATGCACTTTTACGATAGACAGATGCACTTTTTACGATGGACAGATGCACTTTATGATGGACAGATGCACTTTTATGATGGACAGATGCACTTTTATGATGGACATATGCACTTTTTACGATGGACAGATGCACTTTTACGATGGACAGATGCAGTTTTACGATAGACAGATGCACTTTTTATGATGGACAGATGCACTTTTATGATGGACAGATGCACTTTTTACGATAGACAGAGGCACTTTTTACAATAGACAGATGCACTTTTATGATGGACAGAGGCACTTTTATGATGGACATATGCACTTTTTACGATGGACAGATGCACTTTTACGATGGACAGATGCAGTTTTACGATAGACAGATGCACTTTTTACGATGGACAGATGCACTTTTTACGATGGACAGATGCACTTTTACGATAGACAGATGCACTTTTTATGATGGACAGTTGCACTTTTACGATAGACAGATGCAGTTTTACGATAGACAGATGCACTTTTTATGATGGACAGATGCACTTTTACGATAGACAGATGCAGTTTTACGATAGACAGATGCACTTTTTATGATGGACAGATGCACTTTTACGATAGACAGATGCACTTTTTACGATGGACAGATGCACTTTTTACGATAGACAGATGCACTTTTACGATGGACAGATGCACTTTTTACGATAGACAGATGCACTTTTTACGATGGACAGATGCACTTTTACGATAGACAGATGCACTTTTTACGATAGACAGATGCACTTTTACTATAGACAGATGCACTTTTTACGATAGACAGATGCACTTTTATGATGTACGGATGCACTTTTACGATGGACAGATGCACTTTTATGATGGATAGATGCACTTTTACGATGGACAGATGCACTTTTATGATGGATAGATGCACTTTTACGATGGACAGATGCACTTTTATGATGGACAGATGCACTTTTTACGATAGACAGAGGCACTTTTTACAATAGACAGATGCACTTTTTACGATGGATAGATGCACTTTTACGAAAGACAGATGCACTTTTACGATGGACAGAGGCACTTTTACGATAGACAGATGCAATTTTACGATAGACAGAGGCACTTTTACGATAGACAGATGCACTTTTTACGATAGACAGAGGCACTTTTTACGATAGACAGATGCACTTTTATGATGGACAGATGCACTTTTATGATGGAACGATGCACTTTTTACGATGGACAGATGCACTTTTACGATAGACAGATGCACTTTTTACGATAGACAGATGCACTTTTTACGATAGACAGATGCAATTTTACGATAGACAGAGGCACTTTTACGATAGACAGATGCACTTTTTACGATAGACAGATGCACTTTTACGATAGACAGATGCAATTTTACGATAGACAGAGGCACTTTTACGATAGACAGATGCACTTTTTACGATAGACAGAGGCACTTTTTACGATAGACAGATGCACTTTTATGATGGACAGATGCACTTTTATGATGGAACGATGCACTTTTTACGATGGACAGATGCACTTTTACGATAGACAGATGCACTTTTTACGATAGACAGAGGCACTTTTACGATAGACAGATGCACTTTTTACGATAGACAGAGGCACTTTTTACGATAGACAGATGCACTTTTTACGATAGACAGAGGCACTTTTACGATAGACAGATGCACTTTTTACAATAGACAGATGCACTTTTTACGATGGACAGATGCACTTTTACGATGGACAGATGCACTTTTACGATAGACAGATGCACTTTTACGATGGACAGAGGCACTTTTACGATAGACAGATGCACTTTTACGATAGACAGAGGCACTTTTACGATAGACAGATGCACTTTTTACGATAGACAGAGGCACTTTTTACAATAGACAGATGCACTTTTTACAATAGACAGATGCACTTTTACGATGGACAGATGCACTTTTACGATAGACAGATGCACTTTTACGATGGACAGAGGCACTTTTACGATAGACAGATGCACTTTTACGATAGACAGAGGCACTTTTTACGATAGACAGAGGCACTTTTTACAATAGACAGATGCACTTTTTACAATAGACAGATGCACTTTTACGATGGACAGATGCACTTTTACGATAGACAGATGCACTTTTACGATGGACAGAGGCACTTTTACGATAGACAGATGCACTTTTACGATAGACAGATGCACTTTTTACGATAGACAGAGGCACTTTTTACAATAGACAGATGCACTTTTTACAATAGACAGATGCACTTTTACGATGGACAGATGCACTTTTACGATAGACAGATGCACTTTTACGATGGACAGAGGCACTTTTACGATAGACAGATGCACTTTTACGATAGACAGAGGCACTTTTACGATAGACAGATGCACTTTTTACGATAGACAGAGGCACTTTTTACGATAGACAGATGCACTTTTATGATGGACAGATGCACTTTTATGATGGACAGATGCACTTTTTAAGATGGACAGATGCACTTTTACGATAGACAGATGCACTTTTACGATAGACAGAGGCACTTTTACGATAGACAGATGCACTTTTTACGATAGACAGAGGCACTTTTTACGATAGACAGATGCACTTTTATGATGGACAGATGCACTTTTATGATGGACAGATGCACTTTTTAAGATGGACAGATGCACTTTTACGATAGACAGATGCACTTTTTACGATAGACAGAGGCACTTTTTACGATAGACAGATGCACTTTTTACGATGGACAGATGCACTTTTACGATAGACAGATGCACTTTTTACGATAGACAGATGCACTTTTTACGATGGACAGATGCACTTTTACGATGGACAGATGCACTTTTTACGATGGACAGATGCACTTTTACGATAGACAGATGCACTTTTTACGATAGACAGATGCACTTTTTACGATGGACAGATGCACTTTTACGATGGACAGATGCACTTTTTACGATGGACAGATGCACTTTTACGATAGACAGATGCACTTTTTACGATAGACAGATGCACTTTTTACGATAGACAGAGGCACTTTTACGATAGACAGATGCACTTTTTACGATAGACAGAGGCACTTTTTACAATAGACAGATGCACTTTTTACGATGGATAGATGCACTTTTATGATAGACAGATGCACTTTTACGATGGACAGAGGCACTTTTACGATAGACAGATGCACTTTTACGATAGACAGAGGCACTTTTACGATAGACAGATGCACTTTTTACGATAGACAGAGGCACTTTTTACGATAGACAGATGCACTTTTATGATGGACAGATGCACTTTTATGATGGACAGATGCACTTTTTAAGATGGACAGATGCACTTTTACGATAGACAGATGCACTTTTTACGATAGACAGAGGCACTTTTTACGATAGACAGATGCACTTTTTACGATGGACAGATGCACTTTTACGATAGACAGATGCACTTTTTACGATAGACAGATGCACTTTTTACGATGGACAGATGCACTTTTACGATGGACAGATGCACTTTTACGATAGACAGATGCACTTTTTACGATGGACAGATGCACTTTTACGATGGACAGATGCACTTTTTACGATGGACAGATGCACTTTTTACGATGGACAGATGCACTTTTACGATGGACAGATGCACTTTTACGATAGACAGAGGCACTTTTTACGATGGACAGATGCACTTTTTACGATGGACAGATGCACTTTTTACGATGGACAGATGCACTTTTACGATGGACAGATGCACTTTTTACGATGGACAGATGCACTTTTACGATGGACAGATGCACTTTTACGATGGACAGATGCACTTTTACGATAGACAGATGCACTTTTATGATGGATAGATGCACTTTTATGATGGATAGATGCACTTTTATGATGGACAGATGCACTTTTATGATGGATAGATGCACTTTTATGATGGATAGATGCACTTTTACGATAGACAGATGCACTTTTATGATGGATAGATGCACTTTTATGACGGATAGATGCACTTTTATGATGGACAGATGCACTTTTATGATGGATAGATGCACTTTTATGATGGATAGATGCACTTTTATTATAGACAGATGCACTTTTATGATGGATAGATGCACTTTACGATGGACAGATGCACTTTTACGATGGACAGATGCACTTTTACGATGGACAGATGCAGTTTTACGATAGAGAGAGGCACTTTTTACGATAGACAGATGCACTTTTTACGATGGACAGATGCACTTTTTACGATGGACAGATGCACTTTATGATGGACAGATGCACTTTTATGATGGACAGATGCACTTTTATGATGGACAGATGCACTTTTACGATAGACAGATGCACTTTTACGATGGACAGATGCACTTTTACGATGGACAGATGCAGTTTTACGATAGACAGAGGCACTTTTTACGATAGACAGATGCACTTTTTACGATGGACAGATGCACTTTTACGATAGACAGATGCACTTTTTACGATGGACAGATGCACTTTATGATGGACAGATGCACTTTTATGATGGACAGATGCACTTTTACGATAGACAGATGCACTTTTTACGATGGACAGATGCACTTTTACGATAGACAGATGCACTTTTTACGATGGACAGATGCACTTTATGATGGACAGATGCACTTTTATGATGGACAGATGCACTTTATGATGGACAGATGCACTTTTATGATGGACAGATGCACTTTTATGATGGACATATGCACTTTTTACGATGGACAGATGCACTTTTACGATGGACAGATGCAGTTTTACGATAGACAGATGCACTTTTTATGATGGACAGATGCACTTTTATGATGGACAGATGCACTTTTATGATGGACATATGCACTTTTTACGATGGACAGATGCACTTTTACGATGGACAGATGCAGTTTTACGATAGACAGATGCACTTTTTACGATGGACAGATGCACTTTTTACGATGGACAGATGCACTTTTACGATAGACAGATGCACTTTTTATGATGGACAGATGCACTTTTTATGATGGACAGATGCACTTTTTACGATAGACAGAGGCACTTTTTACAATAGACAGATGCACTTTTATGATGGACATATGCACTTTTTACGATGGACAGATGCACTTTTACGATGGACAGATGCAGTTTTACGATAGACAGATGCACTTTTTACGATGGACAGATGCACTTTTTACGATGGACAGATGCACTTTTACGATAGACAGATGCACTTTTTATGATGGACATATGCACTTTTTACGATGGACAGATGCACTTTTACGATGGACAGATGCAGTTTTACGATAGACAGATGCACTTTTTACGATGGACAGATGCACTTTTTACGATGGACAGATGCACTTTTACGATAGACAGATGCAGTTTTACGATAGACAGATGCACTTTTTATGATGGACAGATGCACTTTTACGATAGACAGATGCACTTTTTATGATGGACAGATGCACTTTTTACGATAGACAGATGCACTTTTACGATGGACAGATGCACTTTTTACGATAGACAGATGCACTTTTTATGATGGACAGATGCACTTTTTACGATAGACAGATGCACTTTTACGATAGACAGATGCACTTTTTACGATGGACAGATGCACTTTTTACGATAGACAGATGCACTTTTACGATGGACAGATGCACTTTTTACGATAGACAGATGCACTTTTACGATAGACAGATGCACTTTTTACGATAGACAGATGCACTTTTATGATGTACGGATGCACTTTTACGATAGACAGATGCACTTTTATGATGTACGGATGCACTTTTACGATGGACAGATGCACTTTTATGATGGATAGATGCACTTTTACGATGGACAGATGCACTTTTATGATGGACAGATGCACTTTTTACGATAGACAGAGGCACTTTTTACAATAGACAGATGCACTTTTTACGATGGATAGATGCACTTTTACGAAAGACAGATGCACTTTTACGATGGACAGAGGCACTTTTACGATAGACAGATGCACTTTTACGATAGACAGATGCACTTTTACGATAGACAGATGCACTTTTATGATGGATAGATGCACTTTTACGATGGACAGATGCACTTTTTACGATGGACAGATGCACTTTTTACGATAGACAGATGCACTTTTACTATAGACAGATGCACTTTTTACGATAGACAGATGCACTTTTATGATGTACGGATGCACTTTTACGATAGACAGATGCACTTTTATGATGTACGGATGCACTTTTACGATGGACAGATGCACTTTTATGATGGACAGATGCACTTTTTACGATAGACAGAGGCACTTTTTACAATAGACAGATGCACTTTTTACGATGGATAGATGCACTTTTACGAAAGACAGATGCACTTTTACGATGGACAGAGGCACTTTTACGATAGACAGATGCACTTTTACGATAGACAGATGCACTTTTATGATGTACGGATGCACTTTTACGATAGACAGATGCACTTTTATGATGTACGGATGCACTTTTACGATAGACAGATGCACTTTTATGATGTACGGATGCACTTTTACGATGGACAGATGCACTTTTATGATGGACAGATGCACTTTTTACGATAGACAGAGGCACTTTTTACAATAGACAGATGCACTTTTTACGATGGATAGATGCACTTTTACGAAAGACAGATGCACTTTTACAATGGACAGATGCACTTTTACGATAGACAGATGCACTTTTACGATAGACAGATGCACTTTTATGATGGATAGATGCACTTTTACGATGGACAGATGCACTTTTATGATGGATAGATGCACTTTTACGATGGACAGATGCACTTTTATGATGGACAGATGCACTTTTACGATGGACAGATGCACTTTTACGATGGACGGATGCACTTTTATGATGGACAGATGCACTTTTATGATGCACAGATGCACTTTTATGATGCACAGATGCACTTTTATGATGGACAGATGCACTTTTACGATAGACAGATGCACTTTTATGATGCACAGATGCACTTTTATGATGGACAGATGCACTTTTACGATAGACAGATGCACTTTTATGATGCACAGATGCACTTTTATGATGGACAGATGCACTTTTACGATAGACAGATGCACTTTTATGATGGACAGATGCACTTTTATGATGCACAGATGCACTTTTATGATGGACAGATGCACTTTTATGATGGATAGATGCACTTTTATGATGCACAGATGCACTTTTATGATGGATAGATGCACTTTTATGATGGATAGATGCACTTTTATGATGGATAGATGCACTTTATGATTAGATTAGATTAGATTCAACTTTAGATTCAAAACTGCACTTTTATGATGGACAGATTTACTTTTACGATAGACAGATGCACTTTTATGATAGACAGATGCACTTTTATGATGGACGGATGCACTTTCACGATGGACAGATGCAGTTTTACGATAGACAGATGCACTTTTATGATGGACAGATGCACTTTTATGATGGACGGATGCACTTTTATGATGGATAGATGCACTTTGATGATAGACAGATGCACTTTTACGAGGGACAGATGCACTTTTATGATGGACAGATGCACTTTTATGATGGACAGATGCACTTTTATGATGGATAGATGCACTTTTATGATGGACAGATGCACTTTTATGATGGACAGATGCACTTTTATGATGGATAGATGCACTTTTATGATGGACAGATGCACTTTTATGATGGACAGATGCACTTTTATGATGGACAGATGCACTTTTATGATGGACAGATGCACTTTTATGATGGATAGATGCACTTTTATGATGGACAGATGCACTTTTATGATGGATAGATGCACTTTTATGATGGATAGATGCACTTTTATGATGGACAGATGCACTTTTATGATGGACAGATGCACTTTTATGATGGACAGATGCACTTTTATGATGGACAGATGCACTTTTACGATGGACAGATGCACTTTTATGATGGACAGATGCACTTTTATGATGGATAGATGCACTTTTATGATGGACAGATGCACTTTTATGATGGACAGATGCACTTTTATGATGGATAGATGCACTTTTATGATGCACAGATGCACTTTTATGATGGACAGATGCACTTTTATGATGGATAGATGCACTTTTATGATGGATAGATGCACTTTTATGATGGACAGATGCACTTTTATGATGGACAGATGCACTTTTATGATGGATAGATGCACTTTTATGATGCACAGATGCACTTTTATGATGGACAGATGCACTTTTATGATGGATAGATGCACTTTTATGATGGACAGATTTACTTTTACGATAGACAGATGCACTTTTATGATGCACAGATGCACTTTTATGATGGATAGATGCACTTTTATGATGGACAGATGCACTTTTATGATGGATAGATGCACTTTTATGATGGATAGATGCACTTTTATGATGGATAGATGCACTTTATGATTAGATTAGATTAGATTCAACTTTAGATTCAAAACTGCACTTTTATGATGGACAGATTTACTTTTACGATAGACAGATGCACTTTTATGATAGACAGATGCACTTTTATGATGGACAGATGCACTTTCACGATGGACAGATGCAGTTTTACGATAGACAGATGCACTTTTATGATGGACAGATGCACTTTTATGATGGACGGATGCACTTTTATGATGGATAGATGCACTTTTATGATAGACAGATCTACTTTTACGAGGGACAGATGCACTTTTACAATAGACAGATGCAGTTTTATGATGGACAGATGCACTTTTATGATGGACAGATGCACTTTTATGATGGACAGATGCACTTTTATGATGGACAGATGCACTTTTATGATGGATAGATGCACTTTTATGATGGACAGATGCACTTTTATGATGGACAGATGCACTTTTATGATGGATAGATGCACTTTTATGATGGACAGATGCACTTTTATGATGGATAGATGCACTTTTATGATGGATAGATGCACTTTTATGATGGACAGATGCACTTTTATGATAGACAGATGCACTTTAATGATGGATAGATGCACTTTTATGATGGATAGATGCACTTTTATGATGGACAGATGCACTTTTATGATGGACAGATGCACTTTTACGATGGACGGATGCACTTTTACGATGGACGGATGCACTTTTATGATGGACAGATGCACTTTTATGATGGACAGATGCACTTTTATGATGGACAGATGCACTTTTACGATGGACAGATGCACTTTTACGATGGACGGATGCACTTTTATGATGGACAGATGCACTTTTATGATGGACAGATGCACTTTTATGATGGACAGATGCACTTTTATGATGGATAGATGCACTTTTATGATGGATAGATGCACTTTTATGATGGACAGATGCACTTTTATGATGGATAGATGCACTTTTATGATGGACAGATGCACTTTTATGATGGATAGATGCACTTTTATGATGGATAGATGCACTTTTATGATGGACAGATGCACTTTTATGATAGACAGATGCACTTTAATGATGGATAGATGCACTTTTATGATGGATAGATGCACTTTTATGATGGACAGATGCACTTTTATGATGGACAGATGCACTTTTACGATGGACGGATGCACTTTTACGATGGACGGATGCACTTTTATGATGGACAGATGCACTTTTATGATGGACAGATGCACTTTTATGATGGACAGATGCACTTTTACGATGGACAGATGCACTTTTACGATGGACGGATGCACTTTTATGATGGACGGATGCACTTTTATGATGGACGGATGCACTTTTATGATGGACGGATGCACTTTTATAATGGACGGATGCACTTTTATGATGGACAGATGCACTTTTTTGATGGATAGATGCACTTTTACGATAGACAGATGCACTTTTATGATGGACAGATGCACTTTTATGATGGACAGATGCACTTTTACGATGGACAGATGCACTTTTACGATGGACGGATGCACTTTTATGATGGACAGATGCACTTTTATGATGGACAGATGCACTTTTATGATGGACAGATGCACTTTTACGATGGACAGATGCACTTTTACGATGGACGGATGCACTTTTATGATGGACAGATGCACTTTTAAGATGGACAGATGCACTTTTATGATGGACGGATGCACTTTTATGATGCACAGATGCACTTTTATGATGGACAGATGCACTTTTATGATGGACAGATGCACTTTTATGATGCACAGATGCACTTTTATGATGCACAGATGCACTTTTATGATGGACAGATGTACTTTTACGATAGACAGATGCACTTTTATGATGGACAGATAAACTTTTATGATGGACGGATGCACTTTTTTGATGGACAGATGCACTTTTATGATGGACAGATGCACTTTTATGATGCACAGATTTACTTTTATGATGGACAGATGCACTTTTATGATGGATAGATGCACTTTTATGATGGATAGATGCACTTTATGATTAGATTAGATTAGATTCAACTTTAGATTCAAAACTGCACTTTTATGATGGACAGATTTACTTTTACGATAGACAGATGCACTTTTATGATGGACAGATGCACTTTTATGATGGACAGATGCACTTTTACGATGGACAGATGCACTTTTACGATGGACGGATGCACTTTTATGATGGACGGATGCACTTTTATGATGGACAGATGCACTTTTATGATGGACAGATGCACTTTTATGATGGATAGATGCACTTTTATGATGTACGGATGCACTTTTATGATGGACGGATGCACTTTTATGATGGACAGATGCACTTTTATGATGGATGGATGCACTTTTTTGATGGATAGATGCACTTTTACGATAGACAGATGCACTTTTATGATGGACAGATGCACTTTTATGATGGACAGATGCACTTTTACGATGGACAGATGCACTTTTACGATGGACGGATGCACTTTTATGATGGATAGATGCACTTTTACGATGGACAGATGCACTTTTATGATGGACGGATGCACTTTTATGATGTACAGATGCACTTTTATGATGGACAGATGCACTTTTATGATGGACAGATGCACTTTTATGATGCACAGATGCACTTTTATGATGCACAGATGCACTTTTATGATGGACAGATGCACTTTTACGATAGACAGATGCACTTTTATGATGGACAGATAAACTTTTATGATGGACGGATGCACTTTTATGATGGACAGATGCACTTTTATGATGGACAGATGCACTTTTATGATGCACAGATGCACTTTTATGATGGATAGATGCACTTTTATGATGGACAGATGCACTTTTATGATGGATAGATGCACTTTTATGATGGATAGATGCACTTTTATGATGGATAGATGCACTTTATGATTAGATTAGATTAGATTCAACTTTAGATTCAAAACTGCACTTTTATGATGGACAGATTTACTTTTACGATAGACAGATGCACTTTTATGATAGACAGATGCACTTTTATGATGGATAGATGCACTTTTATGATAGACAGATGCACTTTTACGATAGACAGATGCACTTTTATGATGGACAGATGCACTTTTATGATGGACAGATGCACTTTTATGATGGACAGATGCACTTTTATGATGTACAGATGCACTTTTACGATAGACAGATGCACTTTTATGATGGACAGATGCACTTTTATGATGGACAGATGCACTTTTATGATGGACAGATGCACTTTTACGATAGACAGATGCACTTTTATGATGGACAGATGCACTTTTATGATGGATAAAAGATGAACTATCTCTTTAAAGGAACCGAACACTCGTTTGGCTCAGTGTATATCTGTGTGTTAGTTTAGCGTTGGCTCTGGTGTGGATGGTCAGTGTTTTCTGACCTGAGCTGCCACTGGACGTCCATCATGGCTTATCATTCTGAGTAAACAGAGCGACTGAAACACAGAAACACACAGACTCAGCCAAAGATCAGACCTCGGCTTCACTGAGCAAATGATTTGGAAATACCAGACTTGACCTGCGTGTGACTGACTCGAGTGTTTCTTCAAAAGGAACGGCTATCGCCGTCTTTAGCATCGCAGAAAACCTTAAGAACATCCATAACAATAAGGTTTGATTGATCATGTGACTCTCATCTCCACTGTGATTGGTGGTTGTCAGTATGTGTCAAAGGTACAGATATTAGTATTTCAATAGGTTGGTCATTTAACATTATTTCTGTTAATGAAGTATGATTTTTACCGTTAATTTACCGTAGATTTTTATAGTGTCCACGTGTTTTGAACTGTAAAATAGGCAGTTAAATGAAGTCCCGTAAAATCGAAAATATTGCTACCGTATTTTTTACGGTAAAGTTCTGGCAACTAGCCGTTTTTTACCATAAATATTATGGGGATTTTCCATCACGCACTGGGGCTTCGATCATTATAATGTTGATTTTTCCAGCTGTATTTACACTGTTTTATCATCATTTATACTGTTAGGTTTAGTAACTTGCCATTTTGTGACATTTGGAGTTCATTTTCTACTCAAAATGACACATTCACAATCAAAAATGATCTATTGAATGTGTTTTCAAGTATTAAAGTTTAAATGAGTATCACGTTACTTATATTATACAGATATAATGATATCTATTGCATTATTTACTTAAATCTTCTTAGAAGTAAGGCATACACTTTAAAAAGCGTGATTTAATTCAATGTTATTTGAGTGATAAGTTAAGTAAATCTAACTAAATTAAGTAGATTTGACTTAAATTAGATATAATGAATATATTGAACTTAACATTGTGGTAGAAGTGAAATTTACTTAAAATAAAAGTTAAGGATTTTATCAAGTAAATCCTACAAGTTATTTTCTTCAGTGTAGTGTTACATCACTTAAAGTGTATAAATAAAACACACAAAATTAGATCAAATAAAACTTTGTGACACTACGTTTATCGTATATACACTGTAAAAACGAATTTGTTCAGTTTACTTAATTAAATTGTGCAAACTCGTTGCCTTAATTCAATTAAGTAAGCATGACTTACTTACTTAAACCGTTTAAGTTTTGTCAACTTAATTCTATCTGGGATCTGAGGAAGTTTACTCCCAGAGTGCATTGCGGCATTAATAAATTAATAAAATGTTTTACTATTTTTGGTTTTATTTTACTATTTGTCTTTTGTCAGTATAACCCCAATAACGACAGCAAATAAAATAAAGGTCTTATTAATAATAATTAAAGAAAAAAAAATCCTTGTTACCATTGTTGTGTTTTGCATGCTGAATGTTGAAGTGTGTGTGTGACACACTCATGCATGGTCAAATGATATTGTGACAAATATAGAGGGATTATATCAACCCAATTAAAAGGTTATGCCATAAATATTAGCAAAAAAATGTTAAAAAGATCATTATTTGACATGAAATATAGTTACGTTATATATCATTAATGGAGAAATATTTTATATATATATACTACACTGAAAAAAATTATTCGTTGAATTTACAAAAAAAATTTATCAATTTATTTTATCAATTTAAACAAAAACACATGCAATTCCCATAAAACCATTTCATTTTTTTTTAATTAAGGTCAAAAAACTAAATTTAAATTATTTAAACAAGCACAAATTAATTATGCTTAATTTAATCGGGCCATAATAATTTTTTTTCAGTGTACTTCCCTTCTTTTGATATCATACAACTACACTGAAAAAAATTATTCGCTGAATTTACAAAAAAATGTTATCGTAAGTGGTCGCTATCAATTTATTTGATCTCAATTTAAACAAAAACACATGCAATTCCCATAAAACCAATACATTTTTTTAATTACAATAAAAAAACTAAATTTAAATTGTTTAAACGAGCACAAATTAATTATGCTTAATTTAATCGGGCCATAACAATTTTTTTCAGTTTATGATTTCTAGTAACATTGCTGCATTAATAGAAAGTTAATTACTATAATATGAATGAAGTTCCAAGTGCCCAACCAAAGGGAACACTAATCACAATTATGGTGAGAGGAAGTGGAGGAAATGAGTGAAAAGTCTATAAAAAATTGCCCGCCTCAAAAACACTTTGCCCGCCAAAAATGGTGCTCAAACCAGTCAAGTAATGTTTACTTGAGTTTTCTAAGTAACAAAGGCATAGCATGCAAATAGTAATTGTTTTAAGTAAGTTCAACAAATGATTGGACATTAAGTAAAGTTGACTAAAAAAGTCTTAGTAAGAACAACTGTTGGATTTTACAGTGAAAAACGCGCATATAGTTAAATATTATGCATGCAACTGTTGTTTAACCCTCTGCTGCTCTTCTTTTAGGGGTGGCATTGGTCATCTTCACGGTCATAAGTGACCGGACACCTAAAAATTAAACTTCCTCCACCCCAGTAAAACCAATGCAATTTATTTTTCTTCAATAATATTTTTTCTTTTTACTTTTCTATTTTGAGATGATTTGATGGTATTTTTTAATATTTTATGCAATAATTATGGTCTATTTTTGCCATTGAAAATTATTTAAAAAAAATTTTTTTTAATTATTGCAGTATTTCAGGTTAAAATAGAGACTAGGTCCTTCAAAATATATATTTTTTTTTCTGAAGGCAGATTAGCCCCTCTTTTGGAATTATTTAAGAAATCCTGCAACCATGTGTGTGACCACTAGAGTCTCTATGGAGAGGCTTGAGAATTCACTAGTTCTGTTTTGAACACATTTAATGATTTTTTGTTTGATGGATTTGAATATATATTTAAAAATCTCTATTATAAAGTTTTAGATTTTTTGTTGTTGTTAGAAATATAGATTTTTTTCTGTGAATTTGTGTTTTTGCAGATTTCCCATTCATTTCCTATGGTGGTCATTTTTGACCGAAGAGCACAAGTGGGAGTGTTTTTTTTACGACCAATCAGCATGCTCGAATCATGCCCTCAATTTTTTGGTGTGTTTACACACCTAATGCTAGAAAAGTCACCAAGTTTCATATCATTCTGATGAAGCTGTGATTTAAAAAAATTCCAAATGTGGTTCATAGGTTCAGTTTTTCATAGGTGTGTGTGTGAGTGTGTGTGTCAATATCACACTCTTGTTGTTTTAGAGTGTCACCCCTTTACTGTTGTGTACTTTTTTTCAGCATCGTGGCCGATTTGTAGATTGTACACACAAATATTCAGTGAATTTTTGTGTTTTTGCAGATTTCCCATTCATTTCCTATGGTCGGTCATTTATGATAGAAGACAATGAACGCTACTTTTTTTTTTACAACCAATTAGCATGCTCGAATCATGACCCCAATTTTTGTGTGTGTTTACAAACCTAATGCTAGAAAAGTCACCAAGTTTCATATCATTCCGATGAAGCTGTGATTTTTCAAATTTCAAAACAGAACATTTTCCGGTCAGAAATGACCGAAGAGCACCAGAGGGTTAAAGCAGGAGGCCGTACACACACACACACTCACACACACACACACACACACACACACACACACACACACACAGTGAGACAGAAAGCCGGGGAGCGTCTGGTTGTGTGAGTCCTCTATCAGCTGTTTACTGTGTTATCATGGTGTTGTGCTGACTGAAGGACACATCTGACCTCAGACCGACAGGAGGAGTCGCAGCAACTACAGGTCTGGAACACTTTCAGTTTTAGGAAAAAACATGAACAAAATCTCAGGGGGAGAAATCGAGAATCCATTCAGCCCATCGGTTTGAATCGCCAAAGTCACGCGATTTCATCGGTTTGGATCGCCAAAGTCACGCGATTTCATCGGTTTGGATCGGCAAAGTCACGTGATTTCAGCGGTTTGGATCGGCAAAGTCACGTGATTTCAGCGGTTTGGATCGGCAAAGTCACGTGATTTCAGTGGTTTGGATCGCCAAAGTCACGTGATTTCATCGGTTTGAATCGCCAAAGTCACGTGATTTCAGTGGTTTGGATCGCCAAAGTCACGTGATTTCAGTGGTTTGGATCGGCAAAGTCACGTGATTTCAGCAGTTTGGATCGGCAAAGTCACGTGATTTCAGTGGTTTGGATCGCCAAAGTCACGTGATTTCATCGGTTTGAATCGCCAAAGTCACGTGATTTCAGCGGTTTGGATCGCCAAAGTCACGTGATTTCAGCGGTTTGGATCGCCAAAGTCACGTGATTTCAGCGGTTTGGATCGCCAAAATCACGTGATTTCAGCGATTTGGATCGCCAAAGTCACGTGATTTCAGCGGTTTGGATCGCCAAAGTCACGCGATTTCATCGGTTTGGATCGCCAAAGTCACGCGATTTCATCGGTTTGGATCGGCAAAGTCACGTGATTTCAGCGGTTTGGATCGGCAAAGTCACGTGATTTCAGCGGTTTGGATCGGCAAAGTCACGTGATTTCAGTGGTTTGGATCGCCAAAGTCACGTGATTTCATCGGTTTGAATCGCCAAAGTCACGTGATTTCAGTGGTTTGGATCGCCAAAGTCACGTGATTTCAGTGGTTTGGATCGGCAAAGTCACGTGATTTCAGCAGTTTGGATCGGCAAAGTCACGTGATTTCAGTGGTTTGGATCGCCAAAGTCACGTGATTTCATCGGTTTGAATCGCCAAAGTCACGTGATTTCAGCGGTTTGGATCGCCAAAGTCACGTGATTTCAGCGGTTTGGATCGCCAAAGTCACGTGATTTCAGCGGTTTGGATCGCCAAAATCACGTGATTTCAGCGATTTGGATCGCCAAAGTCACGTGATTTCAGCGGTTTGGATCGCCAAAGTCACGTGATTTCAGCGGTTTGGATCGCCAAAGTCACGTGATTTCAGCGGTTTGGATCGCCAAAGTCACGTGATTTCAGCGGTTTGGATCGCCAAAGTCACGTGATTTCAGTGGTTTGAATCGCCAAAGTCACGTGATTTCAGCGGTTTGGATCGCCAAAGTCACGTGATTTCAGCAGTTTGGATCGCCAAAGTCACGTGATTTCATCGGTTTGAATCGCCAAAGTCACGTGATTTCAGCGGTTTGGATCGCCAAAGTCACGTGATTTCATCGGTTTGGATCGCCAAAGTCACGTGATTTCAGCGGTTTGGATCGCCAAAGTCA
This sequence comes from Gobio occitaniae, assembly GCA_033150135.1. Taxonomy (NCBI): domain Eukaryota; kingdom Metazoa; phylum Chordata; class Actinopteri; order Cypriniformes; family Gobionidae; genus Gobio; species Gobio occitaniae. The sequence continues at coordinate 12,037 of JARQWZ010002770.1, read as the reverse complement.
CGTGATTTCATCGGTTTGAATCGCCAAAGTCACGTGATTTCAGCGGTTTGGATCGCCAAAGTCACGTGATTTCAGCGGTTTGGATCGCCAAAGTCACGTGATTTCAGCGGTTTGGATCGCCAAAATCACGTGATTTCAGCGGTTTGGATCGCCAAAGTCACGTGATTTCATCGGTTTGGATCGCCAAAGTCACGTGATTTCAGCGGTTTGGATCGCCAAAGTCACGTGATTTCAGCGGTTTGGATCGCCAAAGTCACGTGATTTCAGCAGTTTGGATCGCCAAAGTCACGTGATTTCAGCGGTTTGGATCGCCAAAGTCACGTGATTTCAGCAGTTTGGATCGCCAAAGTCACGTGATATCATCGGTTTGGATCGCCAAAGTCACGTGATTTCAGCGGTTTGGGTCGCCAAAGTCACGTGATTTCAGCAGTTTGGATCGCCAAAGTCACGTGATTTCAGTGGTTTGGATCGCCAAAGTCACGTGATTTCAGCGGTTTGGATCGCCAAAGTCACGTGATTTCTGCGGTTTGGATCGCCAAAGTCACGTGATTTCAGCGGTTTGGATCGCCAAAGTCACGTGATTTCATTGGTTTGAATCGCCAAAGTCACGTGATTTCATCGGTTTGGATCGCCAAAGTCACGTGATTTCATCGGTTTGAATCGCCAAATTCACGTGATTTCAGCAGTTTGGATCGCCAAAGTCACGTGATTTCAGCGGTTTGGATCGCCAAAGTCACGTGATTTCATCGGTTTGAATCGCCAAATTCACGTGATTTCAGCAGTTTGGATCGCCAAAGTCACGTGATTTCAGCAGTTTGGATCGCCAAAGTCACGTGATTTCAGCGGTTTGGATCGCCAAAGTCACGTGATTTCAGCGGTTTGGATCGCCAAAGTCACGTGATTTCAGCGGTTTGGATCGCCAAAGTCACGTGATTTCAGCGGTTTGGATCGCCAAAATTACGTGATTTCAGCGGTTTGGATCGCCAAAGTCACGTGATTTCATCGGTTTGGATCGCCAAAGTCACGTGATTTCAGCGGTTTGGATCGCCAAAGTCACGTGATTTCAGCGGTTTGGATCGCCAAAGTCACGTGATTTCAGCGGTTTGGATCGCCAAAGTCACGTGATTTCATCGGTTTGGGTCGCCAAAGTCACGTGATTTCAGCGGTTTGGATCGCCAAAGTCACGTGATTTCAGTGGTTTGGATCGCCAAAGTCACGTGATTTCAGCGGTTTGGATCGCCAAAGTCACGTGATTTCAGCAGTTTGGATCGCCAAAGTCACGTGATTTCATCGGTTTGAATCGCCCAAGTCACGTGATTTCAGCAGTTTGGATCGCCAAAGTCACGTGATTTCAGCGGTTTGGATCGCCAAAGTCACATGATTTCAGCAGTTTGGATCGCCAAAGTCACGTGATTTCAGCGGTTTGGATCGCCAAAGTCACGTGATTTCAGCAGTTTGGATCGCCAAAGTCACGTGATTTCAGCAGTTTGGATCGCCAAAGTCACGTGATTTCATCGGTTTGGATCGCCAAAGTCACGTGATTTCAGCAGTTTGGATCGCCAAAGTCACGTGATTTCATCGGTTTGGATCGCCAAAGTCACGTGATTTCAGCGGTTTCGATCGCCAAAGTCACGTGATTTCATCGGTTTGGATCGCCAAAGTCACGTGATTTCAGCAGTTTGGATCGCCAAAGTCACGTGATTTCATCGGTTTGGATCGCCAAAGTCACGTGATTTCAGCGGTTTGGATCGCCAAAGTCACGTGATTTCATCGGTTTGAATCGCCAAATTCACGTGATTTCAGCAGTTTGGATCGCCAAAGTCACGTGATTTCAGCAGTTTGGATCGCCAAAGTCACGTGATTTCAGCGGTTTGGATCGCCAAAGTCACGTGATTTCAGCGGTTTGGATCGCCAAAGTCACGTGATTTCAGCGGTTTGGATCGCCAAAGTCACGTGATTTCAGCGGTTTGGATCGCCAAAATTACGTGATTTCAGCGGTTTGGATCGCCAAAGTCACGTGATTTCATCGGTTTGGATCGCCAAAGTCACGTGATTTCAGCGGTTTGGATCGCCAAAGTCACGTGATTTCAGCGGTTTGGATCGCCAAAGTCACGTGATTTCAGCGGTTTGGATCGCCAAAGTCACGTGATTTCAGCGGTTTGGATCGCCAAAGTCACGTGATTTCATCGGTTTGGGTCGCCAAAGTCACGTGATTTCAGCGGTTTGGATCGCCAAAGTCACGTGATTTCAGCGGTTTGGATCGCCAAAGTCACGTGATTTCAGCGGTTTGGATCGCCAAAGTCACGTGATTTCAGCGGTTTGGATCGCCAAAATTACGTGATTTCAGCGGTTTGGATCGCCAAAGTCACGTGATTTCATCGGTTTGGATCGCCAAAGTCACGTGATTTCAGCGGTTTGGATCGCCAAAGTCACGTGATTTCAGCGGTTTGGATCGCCAAAGTCACGTGATTTCAGCGGTTTGGATCGCCAAAGTCACGTGATTTTATCGGTTTGGGTCGCCAAAGTCACGTGATTTCAGCGGTTTGGATCGCCAAAGTCACGTGATTTCATCGGTTTGGATCGCCAAAGTCACGTGATTTCAGCGGTTTGGGTCGCCAAAGTCACGTGATTTCAGCAGTTTGGATCGCCAAAGTCACGTGATTTCAGTGGTTTGGATCGCCAAAGTCACGTGATTTCAGCGGTTTGGATCGCCAAAGTCACGTGATTTCAGCGGTTTGGATCGCCAAAGTCACGTGATTTCAGCGGTTTGGATCGCCAAAGTCACGTGATTTCATTGGTTTGAATCGCCAAAGTCACGTGATTTCATCGGTTTGGATCGCCAAAGTCACGTGATTTCATCGGTTTGAATCGCCAAATTCACGTGATTTCAGCAGTTTGGATCGCCAAAGTCACGTGATTTCAGCAGTTTGGATCGCCAAAGTCACGTGATTTCATCGGTTTGAATCGCCCAAGTCACGTGATTTCATCGGTTTGGATCGCCAAAGTCACGTGATTTCAGCAGTTTGGATCGCCAAAGTCACGTGATTTCATCGGTTTGGATCGCCAAAGTCACGTGATTTCAGCGGTTTCGATCGCCAAAGTCACGTGATTTCATCGGTTTGGATCGCCAAAGTCACGTGATTTCAGCAGTTTGGATCGCCAAAGTCACGTGATTTCATCGGTTTGGATCGCCAAAGTCACGTGATTTCAGCGGTTTGGATCGCCAAAGTCACGTGATTTCAGCGGTTTGGATCGCCAAAGTCACGTGATTTCAGCGGTTTGGATCGCCAAAGTCACGTGATTTCATCGGTTTGGGTCGCCAAAGTCACGTGATTTCAGTGGTTTGGATCGCCAAAGTCACGTGATTTCAGCGGTTTGGATCGCCAAAGTCACGTGATTTCAGCAGTTTGGATCGCCAAAGTCACGTGATTTCATCGGTTTGAATCGCCCAAGTCACGTGATTTCAGCAGTTTGGATCGCCAAAGTCACGTGATTTCAGCGGTTTGGATCGCCAAAGTCACATGATTTCAGCAGTTTGGATCGCCAAAGTCACGTGATTTCAGCGGTTTGGATCGCCAAAGTCACGTGATTTCAGCAGTTTGGATCGCCAAAGTCACGTGATTTCAGCAGTTTGGATCGCCAAAGTCACGTGATTTCATCGGTTTGGATCGCCAAAGTCACGTGATTTCAGCAGTTTGGATCGCCAAAGTCACGTGATTTCATCGGTTTGGATCGCCAAAGTCACGTGATTTCAGCGGTTTCGATCGCCAAAGTCACGTGATTTCATCGGTTTGGATCGCCAAAGTCACGTGATTTCAGCAGTTTGGATCGCCAAAGTCACGTGATTTCATCGGTTTGGATCGCCAAAGTCACGTGATTTCAGCGGTTTGGATCGCCAAAGTCACGTGATTTCATCGGTTTGAATCGCCAAATTCACGTGATTTCAGCAGTTGGGATCGCCAAAGTCACGTGATTTCAGCAGTTTGGATCGCCAAAGTCACGTGATTTCAGCGGTTTGGATCGCCAAAGTCACGTGATTTCAGCGGTTTGGATCGCCAAAATTACGTGATTTCAGCGGTTTGGATCGCCAAAGTCACGTGATTTCATCGGTTTGGATCGCCAAAGTCACGTGATTTCAGCGGTTTGGATCGCCAAAGTCACGTGATTTCAGCGGTTTGGATCGCCAAAGTCACGTGATTTCAGCGGTTTGGATCGCCAAAGTCACGTGATTTCATCGGTTTGGGTCGCCAAAGTCACGTGATTTCAGCGGTTTGGATCGCCAAAGTCACGTGATTTCAGTGGTTTGGATCGCCAAAGTCACGTGATTTCAGCGGTTTGGATCGCCAAAGTCACGTGATTTCAGCAGTTTGGATCGCCAAAGTCACGTGATTTCATCGGTTTGAATCGCCCAAGTCACGTGATTTCAGCAGTTTGGATCGCCAAAGTCACGTGATTTCAGCGGTTTGGATCGCCAAAGTCACATGATTTCAGCAGTTTGGATCGCCAAAGTCACGTGATTTCAGCGGTTTGGATCGCCAAAGTCACGTGATTTCAGCAGTTTGGATCGCCAAAGTCACGTGATTTCAGCAGTTTGGATCGCCAAAGTCACGTGATTTCAGCAGTTTGGATCGCCAAAGTCACGTGATTTCAAACAAAAAAACAAACAAAAATAACGACTTTATTCAGCGATTTAGCTTTAGCCTGTTAGCGTTAGCCTTGTAATTCAAGGCAAATTTAAGTATTTATCAATACAAACATTTAGCTTTATCCTTGCTAAGCATCAAACCATTGAACAGTTCATATTTTATATCATTTTCTTAAATTTTTTAGTGTCGTTGGGTTGCCAGCAGAGCAAATTCAGTCCTGTCACTCATCAAAATGGCGTCTGTCATGAACATTTGTGTTTTTGCAACAGCCAAATCCACTTGTTTAGACTTTTAAATAAATGTTACTTAAAAAGTATCTCGAAAAGGCACACATCTAAAAAGCCTAGTAAACATTACTCTTGATAATACACGCTCCATTTAATTGTAAAAAAACATGTGTTTACAACAATATTATATTAAATAAGTTACTCAAAATATTAAGTGAAGTACCAAACATAGATTTATTTGTTGAAAATATATATTTTTGTTACAATTACAACCCCACAGAGTCATTTTTCCCAGCGCAGACACCGCTCTTCTGCATAATGTTAACCACAAAATGACAGAAACTCCTCTCAATGTCCAACATAACTGCACATAACACTAACAACATCTTTCCCTTTACTGAAAAAGATAAAATAACACTTTAATCCCTAAATTTACCTAATGCAGTCACTTGCAAAGCATGCTGGGAACTACAGATCCACTGCCCAGTTAGTTCGTTTCACTCAGCGATGTTAAGTTGACCGAACAAACACTTGTTAAGTAAAGCTGACAATACTCATTTTGAGTAGAAACAACTCAGTAAATCGAAGTAAATTTAGTTACATGAGTTTTTTAAGTAATGTGAACAAGGATGATTTGAGCGCAACTAACAACAGTGAAAGTTTGTGTGTTATGCCCCCTTTAAAATGATTGCCTTTTGACTACTAAAATGTAGGGCTGTCAAAAGATTAATCGTGATTAATCGCATCCAAAATAAAAGTTTGTGTTTACATAATATATGTGTGTGTACTCTGTTAATTATTATTTATATATCAAAACACACACAAGCATATATATATTTAAGAAAATTGTATTATATTTATATATAAAATATTTATATTTATTAGGGCTGTCAAAAGATTAATCGCGATTAATCGCATCCAAAATAAAAGTTTGTGTTTACATAATATATGTGTGTGTACTCTGTTAATTATTATTTATATATAAAAACACACACAAGCATGTATATATTTAAGCAATTTGTATTATACTTATATATAAAATATTTATATTTATTAGGGCTGTCAAAAGATTAATCGCGATTAATCGCATCCAAAATAAAAGTTTGTGTTTACATAATATATGTGTGTGTACTCTGTTAATTATTATTTATATATAAATACACACACAAGTATGTATATATTTATATTTTTACATATAAAACATTTATATTTATATATATTAGAGATTATATAATTGTATATACAGTATGCAAATATTTCTTAAATATATACATGAATGTGTGTGTATTTATATATAAATAATAATTAACAGAGTACACACACATATATTATGTAAACACAAACTTTTATTTTGGATGCGATTAATCGCGATTAATCTTTTGACAGCCAGACTAAAATGTAATTTAACCATTACAATGGAATCCAGAAAAATAATTTAAAAAAAAAACAGGATTTTCTTTTGTCATGAGATCTTCTGCACTTCTGGAAACAAACCAAGTTTACTGTGTTTTCAACACGTTTTTCACACTCCTATCGCTGTAAATGTGTAATATCTCTCATAATGAACGCGTCTCTTCGTCACGGACCCCTCTTCCAGCAGGTGTTTGTGTTTTGCCCTTGTGTACTTGAGATTATCTGCGATTCTAGTCAAAGCTGTGCCTTCGCGCAACGTCTCAAGGTGACGAGCACAAGCCTCGTATCTCACGCAGAGATGCACATCGCCATCCCAGAAAACTGGGTCATAAACTCAGAGATATTCCCTGATCTGAGCACTACTTACTCCAACACACAGGGCTGCCAACTCTCACGCTTTCAGGCTGCCCAACTTAAAGGGTTAGTTCACCCAAAAATGTAAATTCTGTCATTAATTACTCACCCGTCAGACCTCCGTTCATCTTCAGACACAAACGAAGATATTTTAGTGTAAATCTGATGCTCTGAAAGGCCTCCATTGGCTCAACTTTACACTCTCAAGACCCTTAAAAGACACTAAAGACGTCGTTACAAAGTCCATCTCACTACAGCGGCTCTACAATAACTTTATGAAGACGAGAATAGTTTTTGTGTGCAAAAAAACCCTAAATAACGACTTATATAGTGATGACGATTTCAAAACACGGCATCATGAAGCTTCGAAGCGTTATGAATCAGTGAGTCGATTCAGCGGTTTGAAGCGTTATGAATCAGTGAGTCGATTCAGCGGTTTGAAGCGTTATGAATCAGTGAGTCGATTCAGCAGTTTGAATCGCCAAATTTCAGCAGTTTGGTGGTATTCACTGTATGGTCATATACCTTTTCACCACTAGATGTGGGAAAATATCACACAGTGAAAATACCATCCAGTGAATATTAGTTTCTGTTCCTCTCAATTCCGATTTCGTTTTAACTCCTACGGTGGCCGATTTAGTCCAAGATTAATATGGGTTCCAGTTCGACCTCGTCCACATTGGACACGGTGCCATCGAGTGTTAAAACACCAAAGGCGAAGCTTGAATTTACGGGTATGTCCCTCTTTGGCTAATGTACTTTCAAGATGGAGGGGCAACATGGCGACCCGCATTCGAACCCTCACCCGTATGTGTTTACAATGGCATATTATAAACTTACGAGAATACTTTATTACTTGAAAGAAGTAAATATACATTAATGAGCACATATATTTTTGAAAGAACTAAGTGTTTTTAGCTAAGAATAAACTAAAAAAATTACACAGTGTAGCTTTAACTATTTTTCAATTGAATAAATGTTCTATATTTTAGTTCAATAATATTTATTGAATATTTTGAGATATTTTGGTACTAAATAGGCTACTATTTGTGCAATAGATATGGTCCATTAATGACCACTTAACATTTTTTTTCTTCTAATATTTTTATCAGTTATATTACAATTAGTATATTAATTAAGGTTCAAATAGAGAATTCTTATTCAAAGAGGCAAATTAGAGTCATTTTGTGGCTCGAAAAATAATAATTTCCATTTGTTATGCCATTACCCACTGGTGCCTTTATGGCTCTTTAATCAATATACATGTATCTAATCTAGTTGCTCAAAAAAGTATTGCAGTTTTGCATTTAAATAAATATTTAGATATGACCAAACACTATAGATTTATTTAAATGTGAAATTTTCGTGGGGCACAAACGCAGGGTTAGTTGTAACGCGCATGTTTTAACCCTTTCCACACACGCCAGAATTACGAAACTCAGTGTATTTGCCAGTTGCCATTTCAACATTATTTAGAGAAAAAATAGCGCCAAAATTAAAAAAACTCTGGAAGATATCACTGAACATGCATTTAACCATAGCAAAAGTAAATGTCTTACTTAAGTTTAGTTTTCATTTCTGTTTTTCGTGTTTATTTAAATAAGACAAATCTGATATTATTGTAATCCTCTATCTGTTATTTATCAGTTGAGATGTTCTTTAATGCTGATCTAACAGCAGAAGACACGAGCAGCAGATGGAGTGTGTGTTAACACTGCGTTACAATCAGCCCCTATTAGAAATATGACATTATACTTTTATGGATTATTTTGCGAAACCATGAGAAAAGGGTGAATAATGTCTGAGAGTTAATGTTCAGAAATGATTTATTATTATGTTTTGAACTATGCTGTATTTAGCGATGTGTTTGGAGTCAAACTCAAAAATGCTTATATTTTTAATGATTAAAAAATGCCATTATTTTATTTAAAAAAGTTAATAATTGTATTTTGTTGACAAAATATTTTAGTTTGTCTTGTATATTTTTTTGATTATATCAGGTGACATTTTAAGCTGTTATTTGGTCTTGTTATAATGTACTCCACCTATGGGGCATGTTGTCACATTTCACTTCCATTCTTTTGGAGTAAATCAAGAAAAAAGTAAACACTGTATTAATGAAACAAAACCAGATAATTGTACTAGACATGTGTGTAATTAATGTGGGAAACAATAAATACTCTGAAGTGGATTTACACAAATTGAGAAAGTCAAAAAGCGTTAGGTTGTGCCCCGCTCTCCCCTACATATCCTTATTTCCTTATATGTACAGTACGGTATGAAATCGATATACCGTTGTATACCGTCAGCCCCTCAACACCCAATACAATTTAAAAAAAGAAAAAAGAAAAGAAAATCTCACTCCAACCTGATCTTAAAAGTTGGCAACCCTAAACACAGTCTGTTTTTAGTGCGCTCCTATAAAGAATTTGACTCAGATGTCAATGACCAGAGTTATAAACATTTCCTCTGGTGACAGAAACACGTCTCTGATTGTCGGATCTGGAGTCCATCTTGCAGACAGATCTTTCTTTCAGGATGTCTCGGGATGACAGAATGTGTTTGTTTAGCACAGGGAAACTGTAGGATTGGGAAGAAGAGGGTGCAGACGGGATTTGGGGCTCTCGGTGGGGAGAGAACGACGCTTCCCAGAACCCGCGGGGCTGCCAACACAAACCCCGGGTCGCGACGCCTGTCTGACCGGAGGAGGGACGCGGCGGCGCCACGCCGATCGCGGAGACAACTTATCTCTCTCCCGGTGATAATGCTGTCAAAATAACAGCCAGGATACGCCAGGGAGGAACTAGTTAACCCCCATGTTAGATGACTCTCTGAGGGACAATATTTCCCCCACTCAACCAATCATTCTCTCGGGTTGAATCCTTTCTATTTCTCGCTTTCATTGACTATAAGTAACTACATGTCAACTAATTCTCAGAGTATTGGGGTTAGTTGAATAATAAGATCATTTCACTCACATATAAATAAATACAATTAAATAAATAACACGCCACTGTCAGTGATGATAAAATACAATTCTACTATATTATTGGGCATTAAAGGACTTTTTTGTACCGTTAATAGTACAATGGATCGCGAAATGAATGTATCGTGCTTTACACACACTTGAACACACTGAATATTGAGGAAAACCAGCCTTTCAAGGTCAAAACTGAGCTGGAGCCAGTAAACACACTGAGCTGTGGCAGGACGAACACGAGCTCGAGCGATGAGTTAACATACAGCGACATCTACAGGAACTGAAGAGAATTACACAATCACACCGACAGGTTACAGGACTGAACACTCATACATATAAGGACTGTCTGTCTGTCTGTCTGTCTGTCTGTCTGTCTGTCTGTCTGTCTGTCTGTCTATCTGTCTGTCTGTCTGTCTGTCTGTCTGTCTATCTATCTATCTATCTATCTATCTATCTATCTATCTATCTATCTATCTATCTATCTATCAGTCTATCATCTGTCTGTCTGTCTGTCTGTCTGTCTGTCTGTCTATCTATCTATCTATCTATCTATCTATCTATCTATCTATCTATCTATCTATCTATCTATCTATCTATCTATCTATCTATCTATCTATCTACTATCTATCTACTATCTATCTATCTATCTATCTATCTATCTATCTATCTATCTATCTATCTATCTATCTATCTATCTATCTATCTATCTATCTATCTATCAGTCTATCATCTGTCTGTCTGTCTGTCTGTCTGTCTGTCTGTCTGTCTGTCTGTCTGTCTGTCTGTCTGTCTATCTATCTATCTATCTATCTATCTATCTATCTATCTATCTATCTATCATCTGTCTGTCTGTCTGTCTGTCTGTCTGTCTGTCTGTCTGTCTATCTATCTATCTATCTATCAATCTATCTGTCTATCAGTCTATCATCTGTCTGTCTGTCTGTCTATCTATCTATCTATCTATCTATCTATCTGTCTATCTATCTATCTATCTATCTATCTATCTATCTATCTATCTATCTATCTATCTATCTATCTATCTATCTATCTATCTATCTATCTATCTATCTATCTATCAGTCTATCATCTGTCTGTCTGTCTGTCTGTCTGTCTGTCTGTCTGTCTGTCTGTCTATCTATCTATCTATCTATCTATCTATCTATCTATCTATCATCTGTCTGTCTGTCTGTCTGTCTGTCTGTCTGTCTGTCTGTCTGTCTGTCTGTCTATCTATCTATCTATCTATCTATCTGTCTATCAGTCTATCATCTGTCTGTCTGTCTGTCTATCTATCTATCTATCTATCTATCTATCTATCTATCTATCTATCTATCTATCTATCTATCTATCTATCAGTCTATCATCTGTCTGTCTGTCTGTCTGTCTGTCTGTCTGTCTGTCTGTCTGTCTGTCTGTCTATCTATCTATCTATCTATCTATCTATCTATCTATCATCGTCTGTCTGTCTGTCTGTCTGTCTGTCTGTCTGTCTGTCTGTCTGTCTGTCTGTCTGTCTGTCTGTCTGTCTGTCTGTCTATCTATCTATCTATCTATCTATCTATCTATCTATCTATCTATCTATCTATCTACCTACCTGTCTGTCTGTCTGTCTGTCTATCTATCTATCTATCTGTCTGTCTGTCTGTCTGTCTGTCTGTCTGTCTGTCTGTCTGTCTGTCTGTCTATCTGTCTGTCTTTCTGTCTGTCTGTCTGTGTCTGTCACACTAGTATTCCTTTAAGGAAACTATGTTAACATATCTATCTAACACAACAGCAAAATACAAATCAACAAAAAAACAACAACAACAAAAACGACGTTTTTCATTCTCACAAAACGAGCCGTTAGTTTTTTTGTCGTCTTTTTCAAATCGCTTTCGCGTTCATGTTGTTTGTCCCAGTTAAGACTCCGTCTCAGCTGCACTGCATGACAGTCACATGACTCGCTCTTGCGTTTTGTTTATGCACAATATTTCCCCAAATATCGACGCTAATGCAGGCGTCCTCTTATTGTAAGTATTATTTCTCTTCTCTTGTTATAAATCCGTCAAATGTCATCCAGAAAGCGTCTTGTTTTTAAAACGCAAAGTAAACATTACGAGACATTTCTTCTCATATTCACATTAGATCGCTCCACATTATTCCTATATTTATATGTAAAAATGAATTTCACCTGTTCATTGAAATCGACATTGTTATTTTTAAAATCTCTATTATTATGTATTTATATATTTGAGATTGATGAGCTTACTATCATTGGAATGGCCTTATTTTGCCTTATGAATAATATTATAATCGATACAATTGTACATTTGCTATACTTATTTTTATTTTTCTTCTTCTGGGAAACATGTAAATATATTATGTAGCTTTTAAAAAGCAGGCTAAATAAAAAAAATAAGATCTTTAAACAAAATATC